>DWEI01004888.1:0-11261 GCA_018245875.1 Mysoria ambigua
CCTATTACATAGTGGGACGTAAACGTAACCGGTGAAACGTGGGAGTGTTCTGCATTCCTCTGCCTACCTCTTCGGGGTTTAGTACGTGATAGGTAGAAACATTGGGCATATAATCACTTCTATCCCCATTCGTAGCGTGGAGTTGCATAATTAAACATACCCTTCACGTGACGCGAGTTTCGGTCACAGGCGCATCTCCAAACTCGTCATATTACATTTCATATTGTCATATTACACACATGTATGCAGAACTTGCACGAGCGAAATACTCACACTCACATTGTGCCTCCCTCGAGATTGTCTGAAATATTTCAAACAGCGTCTAATATATTTAATATTTGAAGTTTTGTTACATGCAATATCAAATATGTATTTACGATATTCTACGAAATATCCGCTCTAGCTGTATAAAACCAATATTGCTACTGGAGATTTGAACCTCATACACATTTATTATATATGGATCAAAATATCTTTAAATATTCTTTTGAATTCAATTCGATATTAGTCGCAAGTATTTTCGCCTTCGTGATTCGTGATTCAAAACATGGTGTATTAAACATTAAATGTTTAAACATAACATCACCCCTGTAATCGCCGAAGAGATAGGCAAAGGATTAAAGTAGACTCCTACGATTCACCAGTTATGTATATTTCCCGCTATGGAATATGTGTAAAATTTTTCATAAAACGACAAAATTCAACAAAGGATATTCTTATCAACAATTTGCTCCAGCAAAAAGAATTATGACGTTCATAGTGGAATATTTAATACTACACAAATACAATTATGTTTATACAGAAAAGTATTAATATGAGTTGGGGCCGCGTATTATGTGGTGTGACCGGCGATTTGAAATAAAAGAAGTCGTAAAATTAAAGAAAATTTTTACAAGTGTTTCACGTAATTTTTACAAGTACAAACAACTTTGCAAAGAAGTCATAAAGTAGGTGAAGTAAATACATTGGTAAAGATTTTTATTGGGTGGGTGGGTTGGTAGGTGTTAACCTTAAAAGTTGTTAGATTCATCGCTGTTGTCATAACTTGAGTTATGGTTGTTCGTTGTTGAAAATCATTCACATTGGGAATAAAATTATTTCCATATATATTTTTTTAACTTTCCTTTTTCGGTTCCAGGGGTTATTTAACAACATTGCATGTGGCCCGTCCTTTTTTAAAGTTGAAGCTACGTCCATGTCAAAACCTAACTGAAATAAATTTGCGAATTTGGTATGACGGGCAGACAGATGAAGTTACTTGTGTTAGGACAAAGTTTGACTGAGTTTATTAACTTTTTCTCTACTCAGCTCGGACATTATTAAGTTTTTTTAACTTAAAATCCTAGTAGTAGCCCAGACTCTGAATTTTTGCTTGGTGTATGACAATAGGCTGATACACTATTTCATTATAGACGTATAAAATCTCTGGTGAAACGTAGAAGTGTATAACATTCTTCTGCCTCCCACTTCGCGAATTACAGGCGTAATTTTAGGTTCACGTTTTATTATAAAAGCAATTAGTATAGCCCGTATATGAAATAAAATGGCTAGACTCTATTTTATGCAACCTTTGATAGGTTATTTGGCGTAACATAACAGAACAACACTAAAGAGACGGTCAGCAAATAAAACAGCAATCAGGGTTAAAGTAAGTGCGTCATCTATTTTATTTGCGCCTCGTCTAATATTTGCGTCGTCTCCAATATTTGTGTCGCGTCGGCCCGCGCTCGCTGTGACGTCATGTCGCGTTTAGCAATAGCTAAAGATCGGTCTAGAAAATGACTCTGAAAACCACGCGGTCAAGGATAAGCGGTCGGAAGCTCAATCGTCACAAAGAAATTGTATTCAATTCAATTAAAAAATGAATTGGTACTTGTGATGTGTCAGCATACTTTTGTCCTCGACTTTAGATTTTAAATTTTTTGCTACTTAATAGCGGTAACACTCTCTTTCATAAACTCACCAATAAAGACACTGCTGTCTAGCAGCACAGATACAAAGATCGTAGCACGTCCTATGTCCACCAATGGACTACAATAGGCTTATTCCAATGACGAGGATACAAAAATGCCTCGTTGGTCGTGTTGGTTGCAAGTGCGACTGCCGATCGGGAGGTTCCGGGTTCGATTCCCGGGTCGAACGCTATAAAATTTTGTAATTAGAATTCTGGTAGTGGTTCGGAGTTTGGATATATGCCCGATACATGGCAATAGGCTCACCACCTATTACGTAGTGCGACATAAACGTAACCGGCGAAACGGAGTGTTCTGCATTCCTCTGCCTACCTCTTCGGGGATTACAAGCGTGAAGTCACGAGGATACAAAAATGCAGACAGTGCTAGACAAATTAGGTGCGCATAACCACCACTGGATAGCAAAGCAGACGAGACCACACAGACAGCCAACAACCTTAACTGATTGCGTCATACCATAAAGGAGATGATCCATGGAGCGGGTAGCTATCCTCAACAATGAAGGATACGATTCCTAGAGGCGGATTCAGAAACAATAAACAACAGACTGTGGTCCTGCCGTGTGTACACGAACAGATGGTTCTAGAATAACTTTCACTCTACCACGTTAAAAAAACTTTTGTTTCAAACTAGACTAGCATAAATCACATTTCAAACATATGTTTCATATATACATGAAGTATATTGACTATTTGTCGGAGTTGAAAATGATATTTGAAGAACATTTTATTCCGATTCATTTGTAAAAACTCACAGGCATGTAAAGTCTTGTTAAGAAAAACTTTTACGGGCGGCCTACGTGTACCTTACCCTTTCTTGCCATTTCCATGAATAACACATTATGAAACATGAGCGTAAGCTAAATTCTTTTACGAATTTCGCTACGAGAATTTGTTTGTGCTATTGAGATACCTTGTAATTATTTTGTCTCTTAAATACTTAACGTTTAATTTGTAGACTTCCTTGTCACCCTCTTCAATTAGTAAAGGTCTGTTTGGCCTGGAAAGCGTCAGTGATGTGTCTAAATAAATAGCTGTTGTGGCGTCACTTCATCATCCGCAGTCCCGTGATTTTACAAACTAATCAATATATTCAAGACCGACAGTTTTACAATATAATGCGTTAATTAGAACTGACTGAACTGACCTTGAAAAATTCTATGCGCAAAAACTTGATGCTGTTATAAATATGACAACTAAAATCACAGTAGGATAGAACATTGTAGTTTACGGGTATTGGTTAAGATCGATCTTGATCAATAGTCTTAAGTAATACCAGTAGGTAGGGGAGTGTAATATTACCACATTTTTAGTTTGTTATACGCCGCATGGAGTACAGGGTGAGGTCATTGGTAATACTGATATGGTATCAGATGAGGTTATTAACATTCCGTTTATATCGGCTCTCAATCGATCTAGAATTAATGTTATCATTTGTAGACGGTCATGTCACGGTGACCATTTTACGTGGGTGGAGCGATGTTGATCGGCCACCCTAAAAATAAACATCGGGCCAAATTCAATACCTCGAAGGGTATGTAAACACAAAAACAAATTAACTTACGCACGAACACCGACCCAAAATAAATATTCTTTATTTCACAAATATTCCAACTTCGACGTCGAGAATTGAAGAACGGCAATGGTTTGTAGCCGTGCGTGAAATTCAATAAACATGTAATATCAGAAGTTATAATAGTCAAGTCGGGAATATTTTGAAATACTCGTAATACGTTAAATCAGCTGTAAATATTCTTAGCTAACGTTTACAAGGTATAGCAAGTAAGGTTAACTAAATAGGAGAATACTGCCTCGTTGGTTGACTGGTTGCAAGGTGCAACCGCGTCTGCCGACCGAGAAGTCTTGGTTTCACATCCCGGGTACTGTTAAATTTTTAGTTCAAATTTCTAGTAGTGATTCGGGATGCTGATTTGTGTTCCGTGTATGAAATTAGACTCACCGCCTGTTTTATACTGAGACGTAAAAGTACTTGGTTACACGTGGGGAGGTAGTTAGTAGACTCTTCTGCCTATCTCTTCGAGGATTGTAGGCGAGATGTTACGTTTGTTATTTGAAAAACAAATATAATAAAGTGTGTGATTTCAATCAACGCACAGTTGACAATGCAATAAACAGTTTAAATAAATGCATTACACTTTTAATTGTTCCACAACAACATATGTACATATATTGTTGTGGAACAGTTATATTGTACGTTTTACATATGAATACATGCAGGTACATAGGTGAGCGGTTATAATATTATTTAAATACAATTTATTTCTCCAATAAATTTTATAACCCTTTCTTAAGTAATAATTAAAAAATAAACACATGTTGACAAAATTTGTAAATTAATTTTTGCATATAAATTATTTAGTAAACAAAATTTACTTCTAATTGACATGTATAAAGATCGCCTCAAAATCGTCTCAAAGCTTTCAAAAGTAATGTACAGTCAAAAAACATCCCTCAATAAATATTGTCAACCATGGCATTTCCGTTAAAGGGACTTTTGTTCACTGAAAATACTCCGTTGTTGAGCATGTCAGATTGTAAATTATTGGGCATTAGTTTAATTAGCCGTTCGGCTAACGGCCTTGTTAAACTAATTCGTGTAATCAGCGACCGGGGCATGATTAGCTGTTTAATCGGACTGTCCATCAAAGGGAATGGCCTGATAAATCTAATTAACTCGATGTATCGACGCCCATGAAAGGTGTTTAATCCAATTTAATAGACTTTACCAAACGTAGCCTAGGACGCCCTGGAGGTAGGTGGTGTGATAGTATACTCAGTCGCAGATAGTGGTTGGTTCTATCAGTCACCTAGGATGCGAAGGACTCAGTAGGGTCGTGTGAGAGAAACCTATGTCCAACAGTGGACGAGAATAGGCTGGTGAAGTGTATATCAAGACTTTTCCTGGTAGTTTGGTTACGATTTTTGCTAATGAATTAAAACTGAGAATTATTATTTTTACTGTACAGTTCTTCATTTCTATTATTAATCGTGGGCGTTAACAATTTACAATCCTGTACAATACAATACTATGTACAATCTACGATACTATACAAATCTACAATACCACAATCTTCTGCGTACTCCTTCGGAAAAATACAGGCGTGATATTATGTTACGTCAATCAATATGACAGTACTGTTTCTATGGCTATAGAAATCAGTCGCCGCTTAGTCTTAAAAAAGGGAAAAGAAATAAATTGCCTCGACGAATCAAGTTTTTCGTTTAAAAGAAAGTTTCAGATTCCGAATAACAGGTGGCCTGAAAAAACATCTATTTGAAAAAAGCGAAGATAAAATTCGCAGTTAATTTAAAGTTTCCAATCTCCGAAAGTCGATATTTTGAATTTACATGATTCCTTGATGGAGAATGTCGGGAACCTGAATTTCAATGTTTTTTGTCTAACAGCTCTCACCGTTTTGCTCACCACAAAGAGAAATCACATGGATGATACTTCAATATTAAGTCACCTTGTATTCAGAGAAAATGTGGTAGAATATATATTATTTTATCTTCTCAAAATATATTCTATCCCAAAACAATTACATTATTATTGAACGTGCTTCGTGTTGATGTGGTAATTGTGATTGCCTCTATATATTTAGGTACTATTGACATCTGAATACTAATTTCGCTTTTGCAGATTAGAATAATATGAATAAAAAATTTTAAATCACGTCTTATAACCAATTGATACTCAAGTTGAAATTGACAGATTACAGTTTCTTAAGTTATAGATTGTATAACATTCTGAACGCACCATTACACTTACACTGTTCACAGAATTAGGGTGCTACATTTATAAAACACAAAATAAAGAAAATAAAATACAAAATACTTCACCAATCGCAAGACGATCGTCTTGTCTACTTTGCCTCATAATATCTTATACCTGTACTTCGCGATTATATCTTCCCTTCTGCTTTCCAACTTGCTGTATCCTATCTGGAACGAATAAGATATAACAACAAACAACAATACTAGACACAAGATCCTTAAAATCACATCTTTTGTATGATGAAACGGCATTTACAATTACTGTGTACATTAATGCCGACGTCTCCCTGCTAAAGAATCCACTCTATTAAATATTAACACTTCATTATAAAGAGTGCCGTGACTATTTTTACTCCGAATTTTCCTCTTGTTTCACCGCAACTGGGGGCGTACCAATGGAGAACATAATATATCGGGTATATAAATTGTACGATTCTATTTGAAAACAAATTGGTTGGTCGTCAAAAGCACTACAAAAATGCGACAAAATAGTTAAAAAACTTATAACTACCCTTTTTAAATTAGGTGTACTTAATTTAATAGGTGGTCAAAGTTCACGGTGAACTACCAATTTTATTCAAAGATTTTTTCGAGTGCACAATTGGAAATTATATCGATAACTTAGTTGTATCGTGTTCCTGTCGGAACATACCTTGAATGCCGTAAGGTCTACGCATTTCGTAGCATGGCATTCGATATCATAGAGTTTCGTAGGTGATTTTATTCGGTTTGAATGTAGTGAATGGAAAACAAACTATTTGGAATAGGAATTTGATTAAAGACATGTCTATAGCTTGAATTAAAGAATTTGTGAACATCGCAATACAGGGCATTAAGTGGCTGGTACATAGTTTTTTATTAGTACCGGGTTCGATTCTCAGTTGAGAAAAATATGAATATTAGATTAAGAGCACTGTAGACTAGATACTCAGATACCTATTTATCAACGTAAAGAAGTAATTCTTGTTATTAGGATGTAGGACTAGCACATTTTCGTTCAAGGAGACAAGAAAAAATCAAGAGAAAACCTGAGTGTCTGATATAATTATTATAATATCGAGCTCAGAATGAAAATAAAATACATCAAAAGTCAGAACCAACGAGTCGAAGCGAGAATTAATCTAGATTGCAACATTGTAATTTAGCGAGACGACACCCGAGGCGGGAGGGTTTCACGTGTGGCTTTATACTGTGAGCTTAGCGAAATTGATAAGTCGCCGTTTCAAGGAGTAATTCATCGTTAGACGTGATATTATTAATTCATTGTTTGTCATCAGCTCCGGTGTGGTAATGGTGTACATTATGAATATTATACAAAATGCAAACTGGTAGAATACTTCTATTTTAAACGTTATTTACAATATTTTAAATGATAAATAAGTTTAGCAAAATGTAGTTGTGTTCTTATCGTAGAACAAATTTTTTTTTATTTCTTGTAGAACTGACTCGTTGGTCGTCTTCGTTGCAAGCGCGATGACCGATCGAGTGATCGTGGGTTCAACTCTCGGTTCGTGCAATATTGGATGTTTTTCGGCCCTTTTCCTTATGTCGGTCTCGATACATACTCGGCTTAGGTTTAATAGGCTACCTACACTATAAAACTGACTTATCCGTTACATCCTTAATTCTAATACCTTTAAATACCGTTTTTAGCTCAAACAAAAAAATTCTGTAATTAAATACATATTTCAATTATGAACATAGAAAGCTAAGAATAATATTTCATCCCATTTTCCTTCAGTTTCTCAAAAATCTCATCACATTTTGCAAAAGCTCAGTATCGTGTTTCGGCCTGAAAGATGAAACATAAAAGAATTGTACGAGCACCAGCGAGAGACAGACGGAGAGGGAGATGAAATAAATGATCTGAGGGCGCGGACACTCAACTTTTATTTCATTCAAATCTATATTATTATATTTACATAAGTAATACTTCGTCAAAGTTTATGAACGTAAATAAAACACGTGACAACATAATATCAAGCCTCTAACCCCCGAAGGAGCGGACAGAGGAGGTTAATGCCATAAATAAAACACATCTTTGTAATATGACTTTTTAATATAACTGCCTCGTTGGTCGTATTGGGACTGCATGGTTGGTCGTATTGGTGGCAAGTGTGAATGCCAATCGGGAGGTCCCGGCTTCGATTCTCACAAATGGAGTACTACAAGATTCTTCTGACTTAGACTTTCTAGTACCTAGTAGTTCTAAGTCTGGATGTGGGCCCGATGCATGGCAATAGGATCACCACTTGTTCCATAGAAGACCGTAGACGTAACTGGTAAAACGTGGGAGTGTTCGGCATTCCTCTGCCTATATCTTCGAGGATTATAGGCGTGAAGTTAGGTTGTAAATTATTACTGTTGAGGTTTATTGAGAACGATTGGACTTTTTTCTTAAGCAATTAATTATTTTTAAAATGACAGCCGCGAAAATGGTTACGTTGTTCGAGTAATTTTGATAAATAAAATTGGTTTCATTTGTAACGTAACATCACGCTTGCATTTTACCGAAGATAAAGGTAGGTAGAACATACTCTCACGCTTCACCAGTAATATCACACGTTCCGACTGTGAGTAGAGGATGAGCCTATTGCCATGCACCGGGCAAAAATACAAAAATTAGAAAAACGGGCTAACATTTATCCAGGCTCCGGGATCGAACCTAGGAGCGAGCTTAGCGCCCGGACTTCCAACCACATTAAAAGTTAGGCATATTTAGAAGATTTTAATATAAGTCTTATTTTATTTGGTACACTCGTAAGAGTTGAGCAAAAGTCCAATATGTGAGTACCAATCGTATGTGTTCATATTAGAGGCCTGCGACAGTTTTGGTCAATTTATGTTTTTGGGACCAAATTTTATCGCGGCTCGTACAGCCGTATGGTCTGTATCGTGTTGATAAGTTTTCTTTCAACCATATTTATTACCTATGTAGATACTAGTGTTATTTATACTCTGTCTTATAATAACAATGAGAAATGTCTTAATATAGATAATGATTATATATAGAACAATGTAGATTAATATAGATAATTAGAAATATCTTAATTTATATTAATACTAAAATAGAGCAGACGATATAATTTAGTATCATTGTTATAAACGATTCTAGTTTATATATTTAAATTTTTGCCTGAACCCTTTTAAAGGAACTTATTGGAAAGTTTAATACGTTAAATAAAAGAGCGTGTACAGTTTTAAAGGTGTAATGACAAATTAAATTGAAGTAAAAAAAAAAATAGTAACAGAACAATTTATATACATAAAAAAGAAAATTTCACCACAAAACTGTAAACTTTGAACAGGTAGGCAGAGAAGTCTAGTATACCGCCGCGTTTTACCAGTTACGTTTATATGGAACTATGGAATAGCTGAATAGCTGGGGAGTCTATTGTTATACGCCGTGAACATATCCACACTCCGAGCCACTACTCAAAAAATTATTTTAGACAAATCCAATATAACTCGGCCGGGGATTCGAACTGCGGACGTCTTGTTCTTCAGTCGCATTTGCAAGAAATGCGACGAACGAGGCAGTATCAAGCCAGTAAGAGAATTTAAAACACATAAAAAGTCTCAACACGAGTTACTCAACCATTAAATGTTAGTACAAACTGAATACAACGTGATGCTTCTTATAACATTTTATCCTAGATAACGTAATATTTCTTAGATCTATACGATTTCGTTGTCATGAGCAACATAAAAATTCCTGGAGATTTTAATTGTATGTGTTAGCCTTGGGAATATACGGGGAATAATAATTTTGAAATGTACTCGTAACATATGCCAAGAGCATTTAGCCTGCAGATGACGACACGGTAAATAATTGGAGCTTTGTTGTACTTTGAAAACCACCTTAAGCGATTACTTCCAGTTAATTTCATTACATGGCAAGTGTAAATCCTGCCGTAGGCTATCCTGGCGTCGTAACATATAAAAAATATGAATATGTTTTTGAGGTAGGGGTAAAAAAATACATGTTATTTACTACAACATAAATGAACATTAAAGATAAAATTAAGTAAATAAATTTATTTTCTTTCTAACGACAACGGTCTTTTTTAGTAACTATTAATGATGTTAAGTAATTAAAAATGTAATAACTCAAAAGATTGACTAGCACTGGCCACCAAAAGTAGCAGGTGGCAACCCATTTTTTTTTTGGATTTTTAAATATGCAAATGAAAGTGAGCCAGATGCTAACAGCGGAACATCACCTGTCGCGGCCCCGAATCCAATTGCTGTCGATCCGCGAAAAACAAGAACCAACGTCGACACGATCTTTTTATAAAACTTTTTTTCAAACTCCTCTAGCTTGGGTATGTTTAATTAAATAAATTTCTTTGCTAATTGTATTCTTGTTGTTGAGTCCAATTTAAAGATACTTGGTTTTCGTTAAAGTGTATTTCGGTTTGTTTTGTGCTCTCATCGCCTTTTTGTTTTGTTGTTAGAATTGTTGTTGTTCTTTATTATTTCAATTGTCCCTGAAAAGACAATGAATATTAATATTAAAACCTAGTACCAAATACAATTTTGAATCTAACGTAGTAATGGGAGCAACGATAAGAAATGTATTTAGAATGAATGGTACAAGTATATTGCTGTAAGAATCATAACAATAATAATACTTGGCTGCCTCGTTGTTCGAGTGGCTGCTTCGTCGGTGGAGTGGCTGCTTCGTCGGTGGAGTGGCTGCTTCGTCGGTGGAGTGGCTGCTTCGTCGGTCGAGTGGTTACAAGCGCGACTGGCGATCGAAAGGTCCTTCGTTCTAATCTCGGGTTGGGTAGAGCAGAATTTTTCTAACTTAGAGTGTTTAGTTAAAATATCCGTATTAGTATCCGATGTATGACAATAGGCTTAGTACTTATTTCTTGATGGCACGTAAATCTAAGTGTTGAAACGTGGAAGTGTACTCACCTCTTTCGGGATTACAAGCGTGAAGATACGTTTCCTTTATTTGCTGGTTTTATATAAATAAATAAATAAAAATAAATATCTTGGGACATCTCCACACACGGCCACCTGATCCCAAAGTGAGCGTCAAGAGAGCTTGTGGTATGATAACCAGGCGGCTGATTGACTACATATATGCATTTAAATATATACTTAAATAGATATTTTTTTACACCCAGACACAGAACAAATACCTGTGCTCATCACACAAATATTTTGTTCTGGGTGGGAATCGAATCTACGACCTTCGGCGCTACGGTCAGGTTCACTAACCTCTGCACCAACGGGCCAGTCAAATATTATTGACATTGTCATAAATATTATTGACATATAATTAACATATAAATAATTGTTTACATTATCTAACAATACAATTGCGTTCTGTGTATATCGCTACATGTATACTGTTTGTAGTGTCCTTAGGTATAATCGTTTTTGCTCCGTTTCCGTTAAAATATTTAATAGGATTATCCAAAACCAAAACCAAAAGTAGGTACTACTTAAATTTTTGCGGGAGATATTGAATTACAATTTT
>DWEI01004889.1:0-11261 GCA_018245875.1 Mysoria ambigua
CCTGAATTGTATTAATAATAACGAATGGGACTTGGAATCATTATGTACCTTACGTAACACAACGAAAATAACATTGCCCTCATTATATCGGCCTTGCGGCGCGGAATCGTACGGGTCGCGGGCTAATTGTTAAATGAGACTACACAGGTATTTATGATGTTTGCAAATGATACTAGTGGGTAGAGCACAGCGGCAAATCTACAACGTAGACTTTATGTAGAGTTCTGTTTGTACTAAACACAACTCTAGATAAACTAAATGTAGAGACATTGTAGAGTATTTTTATGTTGTGGAGTTTAGTACTAGCGTCCCCATTTACTTACTGTACATACCAAAAATGATATTCCTAACATTGCACTAGTTTCTCAAGGTGTGTATAAGAATTGTGGACCATAGTTAAAATCTTGTTACAGGATAGGCATACAGAAGTAAATATTGTATCACAATATTTACAAAAGTAGGTATGCAGAGCGGCACTTATCAATGTAATTTACCTTTGGGTGTATTATAAAATCGAATTTTGCCGAGGATGGATCCATTAGAACAAAATATAAAAGTCTTTTTTTAAATAAAGCCATCCCGCCTTTTTTCCCGTCATTATATAAATTGAGCGCGAATGAAATATGCTGAAAACATTTCCATTTGAATGAAACTTCGTTAGTCCATAATCCTACCCGTGAATGTGTGGTTTACCGATTTGGGGTGACTAATTTGATGCTCTCAGTAACCAACGGTATTTTAATAGAAGGTTTATTGCCAACTGATCAGTATTCAGGGCACAAACTCTAACTGGCTTCAAATGGATTTGTGTCGTAAACATATTATTGACATACAAATGTTTGTGCAACAAGGCATATATGTATGTAAAAAACCATTTCTGATCAATTCATTGACTGTCATATAATGTTAGGTACCATGAGTGATTTAAGTATTAGTCGTAGTTATTCTGTGTCTTTTTACTTCTCTATTAGCCAGACTAGACTTAGCTTCTCTAAATCTCTTATTAAGCTAACGATCGTGAAATTTGTTTTAGGCGACATGGAGCGGCCAAAAGTTGGAATAAAATTGCAAGATTTGATCCGCCCTTAACAGGCACTTTGAATATGCGGGTGGAATCTCAGGCCTCCACGGGGTGCGACCGGTCGTAGCTAAAGAATACGGGTTACATTTGAGATTAGCATATTTGAAAGACGGAGGGAAATTCTAGAGGAATTTAGATCAAAGGTAATTAGGTCAATGTTTAACGGTATTCGTTCGTTCCCTTATTTTCGATACAAAGCGAGCTGAAAATACTGAACGAAGGAATGGAAAGAGGAATGTATGAAGACGATTTCGTAAAGAAATTGTAAAAGTCGTTATACATAATATAACGTAATATTGCGCCTGCATAGCACTGCAGAGATGGCCAGAGGAATTGTAAGTACTCCCACGTTTCACCCGCTATGTTACGGGCAAGCTGGATGCTATACACCAGGCACAAATCCAGATTGCGAGCTGGTACTAGATATTCGTATATATGTCAATTCGTTAACATCCTGCGATAAACAAATAACTTTTATTAAGTTTGCAAACTTCACAAGAACTTCAACTTTAACGTAGCATGAGTTTCTGAATGACAATGACAATGCTTTTTAATGAATTTTCTTTTATCAACTTCACTAAAATGGGACAAGGGCGATGTTCTAAAGTCTTTAGAATTGACCCGGATTTAATTTCGCCGGAACTTAAGATTGAGTTTGAAGAAGATACATCCTATTCTATGTACATATTTATGTATATGTTTGTATTTCTATGTACATATTTATATAAGTTACACCAACCAATCGGGTAAATCGTAAAGCTATTAGCAACCTACTTTAGTTGTGTAAAATATTTTGTTGCGTAAACGAAAACAAAACTTGAGGCACTCGGTGGCCTCTGCCTAGCCCGTGAGAGACATGGCTATGTAATACCAACACCGAATAAATTTACTTCGTTTGAACATTAAATAGCCTTCTCACAACAAATGCATTAAACAACACAATTTCGCCGGCAAATGCATGCGAGTAGGCTCAGGTGCGTCTCGCATGCATTACGCATGAGGTCGTGCAGGAAGCGGATGGATCGACACATTTATGATCGAATATTGGATATATGTACCGATTTCCTATGTACCAGGATGTGTTTCCTGTGCGTGGTGATTTTTATAAATAATTGCGTTGATTTAAATGAATGCTATTATTTAATTGGCTTTATTGTCTCATTTCATGTAGCGATTCATTGTTCAACTATTGATATGAAGGAACATTACAGGCGGTTCTGGAGTAGCCTAATTCTATCAAACTACGACTAGTGCGAACTGACACATATTTTTGTTTTTGTTCAGCACGGTCAAATATGTTCGATTTGCGATCGTAGACTATATTAGGGGTGAAATAGAAAAAATGTTAAACCATGAAAACATCTTCACTTATCACCTATATTTTTTTTTTCATAAAAAATACAATTTAAATATTGTTTTTGTAATTCAAAACTATTTCGGAATGTCACATCGTCAATTGCATACGCATTTTGTGATAGACGTAAATTGATGGAATCTTTACGATATAAGATGTACCTACATACAAATGTGACCACACCGTATTTTCACCATAAAACTTTTAACTTTTGAACTGAGCGTTTATGACGCACAGTATAGCGGCGATAAGGGGTAATAATATGGTGATGATGCACCGATCCCGGTTTCGTATAAACGTTGGTGTTAATGAGCAGAGGTCGTATCTCGCAAGCGGATTTACCGCCGCGTTAGTGGACTGTGAGTGTTTGCAACACACGCGTAAAACATACGATAATCAAAACTTGCCACTAGCGCTGTGAGTAACAGTCGAAATACTATAGTTGCAACACTAATTTTTATACGATACTAGCTGAGCCCGCGGCTTCGTCCGTGAGTTTCTTCAACAGTGAACGTTATATTTCAGTCAATTCACATAAAACCGTAATATACTCTTAACTCAAACCTTCCTCAAGATTTGCGGTATCTTTTAATAAAAACTGAACAAGAACTCGTTCAGTAAATTTTGAGAAAATCGCGCACAGACAGCTTTTGGGGACTTTGTTTTGTAATATGTATAGATTACCTTTATCTTGGTACAACATCAGGAGCTATAAGAGCTCTACATTTAATACGTTTACATCGTGAAGCGAGTATGTCGAAATACTTGTAAATCACGACGTACGAGTATCTTGGAATCGCTTCCATTACTCATACCTTCAAAGGCTCATATCAAAAGGTATCATTGAGTCACATATAAATATTCATATTCGACGTGTACAAGTATATTCTAACATTCTTCAATATACTTAGTTACATTTACAATGTATACAAGATGCTATGTAATTGTGAAAACAATAGCAACATGTTCGCCGCCGGCAAGCAACATTATTGCTAGAAGTCTCATACTGCTCACATTTTTGTGTCAGTTGTTTGAACGGCAACATTTAATAAATCCATACATCAGTGTACTCATATCCATACATCAGATAACAGGCGTGAAGTTATGTTTCAACAAATAAAAAAATCCAAAGTTATATATGTTTACTGGACTAAAATATTTACTGACAGTACTGCATTCCTTACAATCATTTGCTATTGTCATCATCGCCCTGCGCCACTTCACAGGTAAGTAAACGAAACAACGGATATCCAGCCATGCTATTAAAAATAAACACTTACTAATTCACTGGCGACTAATACTACCCAAAGCGTTATGCACGCTGCAAGTAATCTCTTGACATCCAAAGGCCCGTAGAACATCGACCTTGAACTACAAGTAACACGAGATCACGGAACACACCGTTCAGAATGTGCATCGAGTCAAAGCGAGAAAAAAAACCTTGTCACAGATTGTTCTCGCGTCGTACCAAAAACACGACCGAACGCCGCTCGCTCGCATACGCGCGGCGCGACGCGTGAATACAGATGCGCACGTGGTCAGCGCCGCGCCCGACGGCCGCCCCGATACATTATTGATGTAACTGCACCACTGTCAAGTTCCTTGTATTCTTTTTTCAAATCGCACGTTGTCGTTACGAAGGAAGTATTAAGCGTCTCTCTACCGTTTTAGGAAATTGGTGTGACAGTGTATTGGTAGGTATAAATATGAAAAAGTACATAAAGATTTAATGATACTTAAACTAAGTTGTGGGAAATTAACTATTTAGTTTAATATCATAATAGCTGACCCCGGTATAGCAGTTAGTGTCACTAACCACTGAACATACAGATCAGTTAAGAGAAAATATTTTTTACGCTATAAGTATAGCGTAATTCTCTTAACTGATCTGTATGTATGTACATATTGATTTTACGCTATTCACAACATATAAAAAGTACTATGTACTAAAACAACTGGTATATATTTCTGCGTGTGTAAAAGCCTATGCTGTGAAAGTGCGTTCAATTTGAACGCAATTAGGGCAAAACAGACGGCACGGCTCACTGCGCACCGAGGGGCGATGCATGATTGAGTGCTTTTAGTCGATAATTTTGGAAATAGAGCGAAAATTACATAATGCGAGTAAGTATTTCAGTTTTTTGTAAGTTCAAGTAATTTAAAAGCACTATAATTTAGGTTTTTTTACTTATAACCTTTATGTTCAAATGCCGCAGGCCATGTATAGCAGGCGCCAGGAAAATGGTAATGGTTAATTTCCAATTGTTTTTTGAATGAATGAACGCCTCATCATCACTGTCGTCTATCTCCAGTTACAGATGCTATGTTTGCATGCCTTGAGTCATCTTTTAAACGCTTAATTTAAAAAAAAAACCTCGTGTTATACCGTACCGTACCGTTAAACTGATCGAAGTAAACAAATAAACGAACAGCCAACCGGCTACTCCACCGCTTCGGGTGCAGTAATTTGCGCGTAGCAAAGCGTGTAATTACGCCGCCGCCGAACCGAGTGACCGCGAACAATGGCCGGCGTGTAATTGTCGCCCGTGCGCACCGATCCTGAGCGGGTTTGTTCTTGGAAGTTCGTGAGTTCGCGCCCTAACGTACCGTAAGCTGTTCGTGAGTGACGCAACTTGTTTTATGCGTTGTAAACTGATCTAATATATTTCAGAATTCGAACGATGCATATAAATTACTAATCGGCATTAAATTGTATTAAGTCACGTCCAAGTTGAAATGTATTTATTTAATTGATCGTTGAACTGTTTCTGAATATTTGTAAACTATCACAACTTCTAGCTATTTCGCCGGCACCCACGGTGAGGGGTAAAAAACTTTATACCAGCACATATTTTTATTGGAACAAACGAAATTACATTATGTTATATTGTATTAACATTGTATTGTACAACGTTGTATTGTATTAACATTACGAAACATGTATAAATATGTAGGATTGAAATTGATCTTTTCTTTGTGCTCTAAGTAAATTAAATGTTAGTATTTTAGCCTATAGATACCTACTATACATATGATTTCATATTTTTTTCATTTGTTATAAGCATTATAACAGGACTTCTAGCTTTTATAAAGTTCAAATTACATGGTACTTAAAAAGTAAAGTCATGTCTGTTATCCCCGAAGAGGCAGGCAGACGAATGTAGAACACTCCTACGTTTCACCGGTTACGCTTACATCCCACTATTAAAATGGTGGTGACCCTATTGTCATGAACCAAGCACATATCCAGACTCCGAGTCATTTTAAAAAGTAAATTTATTAAAACAACTGATTTAATGAAGTTAATGATCAAAAAGTATTAAAAACTTTGTAATTTCATCAACAAAGTCGTGAATCCCCTCTAAATATATTATTTTAACACGAAATACAAAAAATATTAACATTCACGATCAAATAATATATAATCTCGGCATGTTTTATCACACTTAACAATATTTCAATTGTAAATCATTGCGTAAGTACCATTAAAGAAATAATAAAAACCATACGCGACTTTTATATAAAGCACAGATTAAAAATACACCAGCCGCCGAACAAGCGTTCAATACGGAAAAGAGATTAATGAACGGTACGACCACTTACGACGGTCGAATCAACAGACTATGTATCTCCATTATTAATCAGAGATAAGAGTCTCCAACATGGTTTTGGATATATAAAAAGTGGATGGTAAAAAGTGGTATGTGGCATTAGAGAACGAATTGACTGAACAATTTGGGGTAGAGTAACGCGGCGACCGGGATGTGAATGATACGAGCTATTGTAGACAACAGACGCCGGCTCCACTATGCAAATGGGTGTTTTATAACGGCCGCAAGTGTTGAGTGAAAAGAGGGAGGCAATATTTGGTTTTTAAATTTAGATGATTATTTCGAGTGTATGTGATGTTAATGTGAATATTTTTGTTATTAAATTTTGAATGTTCTTGTTATTAAATTGTATGACAACCAACACTCGATCAGGCGGTAGATGAAATAGTAACAGGCAGAGAATGATGTTAAAGATGTCGTTTGTAATAATGCGATACGTTTTAATACAATTTTCAATGCTATTATTATTAAAAAGAAAGCATAGTCGCTTGCTCGTACTGGTTTCTATTACATAAAAAGTGAGTTCTGGGTGTTACTGTTATAGGCAAAACTATGGCAAAAAAAAATGAGTCCATTCCGTTTGCCCGTGAAATTGATTTTCGGTAAAGCAATGTGTACTGCTATTTTGTGATATTTTTATATTAATTAAAAAACAACATTTTGGAATATCATTTTGGGATATTGGATTCTAAGCTAGGACGAACCTCTGCTGCGATGCTCAGACTTATATAAACTTATTTCGCTACTCAAGAAGCAAAATGTTATTTGATAAACAAAATGAGATTTTCACGTTTTAACAATCTCATTCGTTGAGTTTCCTCGTCGCGTTCATCTCATCACTTGCGCCGAGCGCCGGGCAATGATACTTTGATTGATTCATAATTCATGGCGATACACGGAGATCGATTACGCCGATGAGCGAAACACGCCCCGGCGTAGATATATGATCCGTCTCATCCCATTCACGACCTTCATCATTTAAATCTCTGATCGCTTGTTACGTCAATGACAATATCTTCCGGTTCCAGTCACGGCGATTAATACAAACAAATACAAAATGATAATGCAATTATGCATTGTATTATAATTGAGTTATGATAACTATTAACTTACTTGTACCGACAAATTTGACGTCCGTCTCCGCGTCGTATATGTCATTTTCGGAATGAGAAAATATGCGAGTGTTATTACATTTTTTTTTGTTTAAGAATATCAAGACGTTTCAATGTAATCTTCGTCCGTTGGGATCTATTGTATTGTTATTGCTCATTGTCGTCGGAAGCGGCGGTGACACGTGTCTTGGAAGCCAACGTGTCTGAAGCAATTAGAGGCACCGGAAGTGACTCACAGAATTGACATGTCCAGAACGACCACACAGGGTATCAATAACATCACTTATTATCGTTACAATTCTGTATTTATCGTCGACAGTTTTAAGTTGACGGTTTTTAAGTTACCGTTTAACAACCAAGGATTTTGTTTGAAAAACGAATATGAAATTTTTAAGATGATATTTGGGATAACTCTAAGGTAAACAGACTTCAACTCCCGCGCATCAAATGGAGCTTTCTTAATATAGAGTTTAAAAATAGTTGTGGTTAAGTTTAAAATTATTACTATGATAAATGTAACATCACTCTTGTGATCCCCGCAGAGTATTTCATCAGTTAATATTATGTTCCATTGTGTAATAGGTAGTGAGTCTATTGCCATAACCATATACATATATTAATATGATTATTCGACAATATAACTCAGGACGAATATTTTTATGTAACTAAAATTAAACATGATGTTGACCGTAATCGGAACACCTCGTATAAGTGTGTAATCTCCTTTACACGATGAAATCGTTTTTAAAATTCCACAGAACTATGAGAAGCCCTAACGAAAAATGTGACACCAAAGGAAATCGGAAAAGCTTTGAGTGTGTACAATCTCCTTTACGCAACGTTCGCATTACCCGCGGCCATCAGCTTTCTATTTCTATTTGCATTACAGTTACACAGAATCGATTTTAATATTGGATGAGTTACGAGCAAAAAGTATTGAATGACGGAACCCACGCGGCGATTGTAATACTATAGTATGGGAAGTATGAATTATAACTCGTAGAAACTAGCCCGAGAACATGGGTTTGCTTGTGAATTATTTTTTTATTTAACGATCATGTTAACGCTCTTTTGTCCGGCGTGGTGAACTATCGCTTCGACCCTTCTTATTTTTAAAGGGGATGTCATGTAGAGGTGACTTCGCAGCCGAGCTCGAACACCGTCGACCGATCACGATCCACCAACTGGATCTGATAAAATTATGTCCAATAGCTCGAACGTGACGCGCGTGGATAGAGGATATGCAAAATCTGGATACTTCAAAGTCAACCCACGTAGAAGTCACTTGTTGATACTTTGTTTAACAGCGAAACGAAATATGGTAGAGTTAGGAAATTTCGTAGAATATCGAGTGATACGTTTCAATAAGAAACTAGACTGAAAGACGTTTCTCTGATTGGTATAAAAATAGTTTTGTTGGAGATTACATTTAGGAGTACCAACATATTATGTACAAAATAAGAAACAAATGTTCCACAAGGTTTAAGATTTGGGTAGAAAAAAAATTTCTCTTACATAGGATAGTTTGCTGCATGTCCGCATGGATATCTTTTATTTTGCAAATAAAATAAATATTAACACAATTATGTCAACAGTTTTGTATTAGTTTGAAATCCACATAACTTTCGATATTTCGATATTATGTCAACAGTTTTGTATTAGTTTGAAATCCACATAACTTTCGATATGAAAGTGATTTTATAGTCAATTTTAAACAATAACTTTACCTTAAGCGGTTAACACACTTAGGTAACCGCTTGACTAGAAAGTAATAAGTTCTCTACACCATGCTATCAACCGAAATTTATAATATACATAGAACAAATAAAAAAAAAACAATAATATAAAACTAGATTTGAGAACCGCTGACTTTACACAAAGCGTACTGGAATCACTTACATTTAATAATGTAATGTTTAAGCGCACACAGATTTATAAATAAATATTTAGTTTCAATTTAAGTGATGTACGGTTGAAAGGTGAAAGGATCAATAAGAGGCATGCTAATGAGAGCCGTTCGCACAATGGCACAAGAGTCGCCTACGATCAAACACACTTTACACTCGACGACACGACACATCGTGACTGTTCACGATCGTTACCGTGCGTGAGTGTTTGTTTCGATGGCACGAATCGTGAAACTTGGATCACGACTCATTTTTAAAAATCTTATTAAATTGTTTAACCATATTTGCTGGTTGTTTTGTTGGTAACAATATCTCTTTAGTATCACTGCAAGTTTCTTACAGGACATGCCGAGAGCCCTGGGGACCATATAGAACATTATTTTTTTCGAAATACTTTTGTTTTTTGTCTTATTAGAATCCCGAAAAAATATGTGGGTTAAGCTTAGACATAATTATATTAGGTACGACCATACGCGGATACTCATTAACCGTGTAAAAATACAATGTGCAATCATATTCAGTTTATATGAACATTAATTAATAATATGTGCAATCATATTCAGTTTAAACTAACATGAAAAATATCACAAGCCCATTATAACAGAATTTCAAGTCTAACAAGACGGCTTAAATTTGTTACTTTGTTTTTGTTCGCTAACAACGAACGATGTTGCGAAGCAAAACCTACGTGTATTGTAATTTACTGAACGAAATGAACCTGTCCTCCTATATCCTCGTACGTATGAGCGATGGCGCCTACACAAAACACACATACAGTTACATGGGCGTCAACACTAAATATTCGTACTTGTGAACGACACGCCGATGATTTGTTAACAATGAAATGAGAATGAGAATGATTAAGCAGAAAGCTGATACAAGATCGAATGGCTAATAAGCCTGTCCAAGTACACTGCGATTGCCTTTACCACAACAACGAGTTGTTTGACAGCATGGGTATATTTATATATTAATAAGTGAAGAGAAATTGTTGTAAACCTTTTTATTATAATTGCGTGAGTGTATGAATTTTATATACATATAAAATGCCTAATCATTGACTCCCACGTGCGTCTAATGAAGTTGCAATTGCCTTTGAAAAATTTGTGTCCCTTGCACGACAATAGACTTACGGCGTATTGCATTCGACGTACCTACGAGATAACTGGTGATACGTGGCGTATACTTCAATCCTCTGCCTACCTCTTCTGGGAAATATAGGCGTGATGCTACGATGTGGTGTATAATAAGTGCAATATCTAAAATTCTTTATTTAAAGCCTTCCTTATCGTATCAAGTAACAACAACAAGCACTTCACACAAAGACTTCGTATATTACGTCGGGTACGAAAAAAGTGGCGGAGACGCGACCTGTTGATACTGCCTTCAGCTCTCTCGAGTGCCTCGGCGCGGAGACTCCACTTGTTGCTTTGAGTGGAAATTGGAGTTCCGGATTTTCTTACCTCGAGGGGCGGTGAAAGGTTAATTGTGCAAATACTTGGAAAAGTAAAGGGTGGCGGTTGGAGTGTATAGGACAAAAAATGTCTTTTGTGCATATAATTAAGTACTTTGTGTATTTTACAATATATTGTACGAGTATATGTTAACTATGACATGGCAAGTAGTTAGATATGTTAAACAATTCTCTGGTTATATTCAAGAAACAATCCAACTTTAAATTGCCGACGAAACAGTTAATTCAGACAAACTGAATTTAAACGACTTCCGGTTGTGGATGTTTATTTACTTCGTCTTTGAAGTGGTTGCTATGGTAACCGTGCACAACGATATTACTGTAAGAAAGAGCCTTCAAAACATACAAGATAATATATTAATATTTTTATCACCATCAAGCCGCGGTCGCGCAGCCTCTATGTAGAGTTTATTTAGGTAGAGCCTTAGACTTTATTGCTTATAAACCTAACCCTAGAAATGCGTGTTGGGGATCAAACCGCACTGCTTCTCTTTAATCCATTTGACATTTTTTTTTTCACAATTCACCGTCAAATCTAGCAGCCTGCACTTGGCCTGCCTATTTGACTACGTCCTTAACCTTTATCATAATGTCTAAGAATGTAATAATAAACTGATTAATATAAATACAATATTATTATTATTACAATAAATATTATTACTACAATTAATATTATTATTACAGTTAATATTATTATTACAATTAATATTATTATTACAATT
>DWEI01004890.1:0-11260 GCA_018245875.1 Mysoria ambigua
AAGCTTGTCGACGAATGATACTACAGTATATAAAATGCAGTTGCTGTTATAGGGCAGAAATAGGTGTGGCAATGGTGCCGCCGGAGTCAAACACAGAGGATTCTACCATCAACAAAATTTTTATTTATCCGCTTTTTCAACGCAAACTGCGTTGAAAAACCTTGTTATATTACATTTTAAACATGTGTGTCGATACTGAACACCGGCATAATGAACCTCGATGTTGAGTCTTTACAACCAGCGCGCCATATTTCAGTCCACTTCAATACTATTCGAATCCTCAAAACAAATCGCACACCAACGCCACGCGCGTGTTCCGCTCTCTCGCGCTGTCGTCCGCAGCTCCACGGGACATCGTCGTCAGTGGGTCTGCGGTTACGGCGCGAACTTCACACGAGGTTTCTTCCGCGGCGATACATCATATCGGCTGATGGATTTTTCTGACTTAGACTGTGATGTAGACGAAGTTGGGATATGTGCCCGGTGCATGGCGATACACTCACCAACTATTCCACAGTGGGACGTAAACGTAACTGGTGAAATTTTGGTGGAATTTGTAGGCGCGATGTTACGATGTTATATATGTGCGTATAAGATGGAATTCGTGCGTTTAGAGTTTATTATAACGGTATTAAATTATAACGAAGCAGATGTGCGACACGGGTTTTGATATGTACAAGTGCCTAAGGCAGTCAAGACTGAATTATCTTGACCGAATAGGTCAGACTCTGACTGCGTAGAGTCAGAAGTCTTAGAAACAGAGTGCATGCATTGAGAGACGATTGCAGAAGAATCATTTCAGCTCTGTGAGGATAGAGATGTTTCACGCTCGGTGTTATATATTTACCTGGCTTGAGGGCATATCAATAATTGTAAACGTTACATCACGCCTGTAATCCCCAATATGGTACGCAGAGGAGTGAGGTACACTCCCACGTTCCACCTGTTACGTTTATTCCCAGCCACCACTACTGTCCAGCCCAGGGTTGTAACCAGAGACCTCGCGATGGGCGTTCGCTTCTGCAACCACGCATCATGAGACATTCTCAATTATAAGCGTAGTTAAATTCCAACCGCTGTCCGAAAACCAGTAAAAACAATTATATTCAAATTGAATCATTATTAAAATATACGGTAAGTACATTGTATTTTTCCCGCCATGAATCTTGTTCCAGTTGTGTCGTAATTAAATAAAACAACATCAAAAGCGATATAGTTTCAATGAGCGCAGACCGGAACAGGCGCTGTATTATAATTAAAGTCCAATTCTATGATCATTGTTTAACTTTACAACCTGAAAAACTCATAAATTCTATAGAATTAGCGATTTAATTTTTTAAATGCAGCCTCGCAAGTACGAGACTCATCGGAGCGAATCAAATGAACGTACGACTTATGGTCTTAATTACCGTAGGTATATGCAAATAAGGATATTCGTTACCAAATGATTCAATTCGTCGCGCCAACATTTCATTTAGCTCGTTCATCGTTCGTACATTCAACGTTTCTTAAACAGCGCCCTGGATTCCGCTTTATTGGCGCATAAAAGTTTCGACAAACCTGAATTAAAACTTTGCATCAATTCTATAGATCTATGATGGTTCGTCTTTTTGGATTGCACTTCTAAGTCTGCGAGATTGTATGCGTTATAATATCGCTCGATGAGTACTGATGATTGATAATGTTACGATAAATCGGCGAACCTTTGAATTCTTTACAATACTCTGTAAAATGCAATGAATCTGCCAACCGGCGTGCTCGTACTGCAGTTGTGGTTATTTTCATTACTGTAAAAATCGTGCAACGATAAATTATTTATGAGCAGAACAGATTTATAAGAACAATAATTCTTAATTTTTGAGAACCCCTTCGGGGATTACAGGCGTAAACTTACGTTTAATAATCAAACTGAAGACCACCAAAACTTAACACTTGATCACACTTTTAATACCAATGTTTGAATGTAAAATCGTATATACAAGTATTTAACAAGTATTTAACAAGTAAGATTACAGTCATAGACTAAATACCTATTCGTTCCTAATGTATTTTACTCTTTTAAACCGCCATTCCAGCGGGCCGAGCACAAGGGTAATTCCACATCACGCTAATGGCTGCCCCAAACATTGATACAAATCGGGCCGACACGCGTCCTAACGTAATCACTTAATTATGCGGCGACACCTTAAAATCGTTGGCCAGGGCTGACAAAACTAAGTGCACTGCATAAAATATAACAAGCACCATTTTATTCTTACCAGTGCTTAAAACACATTAATTAAAATTACAAATGGGATTTCCACGCGGATGTGCAATACACAGTACTGCCTACCTCTTCGGGGATTACAGGCGTGAGGTTAAGTTTTGTCTACATTTTTTTTCTAATAAACCAGTACATTTTTCGCTTACCTCTTCTGGGATTACAAGCTGAATGTTTCACTTTTTTTTCGTTTTTTTGAAACACATGCAGATATAACAAAATAAAGATTCGCATTCTCCGCTCGTATCCTCGTAAGCTGAGCGTTGTACGACAAATAATAAAACTATCAATTCGTTATTTAGCCGCGCCGCCAGCCCTACTGCGTTAAGCGCCTGCTACTTTTTATTATATCAATTTGCGGCCATTGGAGGCACAATTTTTGGCCTAATTCATTTATAATTGCGGGATCGAGTCTTTGGCTTTCCGCTGTCGCGTCGTTGCTTGCGACTATCTGATTTGAACATCACGATGCCCGGCCACATTAAGAGTAATGGAATGTTTTATTTGTTATGTTATCGCTATTGCGACGTCACGCCCGGCTCCTCGCGGGGTAGACAGCGAGTAGCGAGTGCCAGGTGTCTTGGTCATTATATGTATGTTGTGCTCCTTTAACATTGTTAAGTAGTGTTAAGTAGTAGTATTAGTAGAACTAACATGTTTCTTGTTAGTTCTACTCAGTTGACGGCGCGGTGCGAACTAACGTAAACTTATCAATAATGAAGTTTACGTGTGATTGCAGATTTGGATTTTGACTTCAACGTTGTCTCTTTACGTAAACTGGTTCCGAAGACTTCTCACTTCATCTTCAGCCATTATTTGATCCATTAGAACCATGGTGAATCTTGGTACCTGCATCCGTCATTATTTTTGAAAGAAAGAAAGAAGGAAAATATTTTTATTCAGGGAATAAAATACAGCACATTTACGAAATACAACAAAAATGGTTAAGAGAAAAAAATGATAATCATAATCAGTAAGAGTAACATACAAAAAAAAACGAATAAAAAGGGGGTTGCAAAGATTTAAAAAGACTCAGCATATGCCGGAATCGATATGCCCCCGGCTTTGGTTTTCTCATTGTATATGTTTTGTTCTCCTTCTTTTCTTCTATTTTCTTTTCTTTTCTTCTATTTTCTTTTCTTTTCTTCTAATTTTTTTCTTCTATTTTCTTTTCTTTCAGTTTCTTTTCTTTTGTTTGTCCGTTCATTCGAATTTTGATCTGTTTGATGACCTCATCATTACGCAATGGTGTGGGCAGAGACGATAATTAACGAGTCTTTGAATTTAGCAGGTTTTAGTGCCGAAGCAATTTCTTTTGTTAGAGAATGCCCTGAGAGTAAAAAGCATGCCTTCGTATCCTTAATTCATTAAATGTAAGTCCAATTAAATAATCTAAACAGTTCAAAAACTTCACAGTTATTAATTAATTACAGACCTCTTTCTAAAGACTAGCCATCTTGGTAATGTGATATTTCGTTTTGCGTAATATTTTTTATCCGCACGCCTGTATTCCTGGAACGGCTAGGCAGAGGAGCGAAATATAGTCCCACGAACTACCAGTTACATTTGGTGTACCCTATTATTTTAGGAAAAATATTTTCATAATGGATTAATCAAAAAGTTTATGCAAAATATTTATTTTCTCATCATATATAAAATATACGTTCAATATTAGAATTGCGTACAAAACATCAACCATGCTATAATACAGTTTAAGAAGCAAAAGCGAAGCGGTGGTAGTTTCATTTTGACGTAATAAAAGGGTTCTTAGGAACCAATTTTGAATAAATGGAATTTGAATTTGAATTTTGAAAAACCTCGACAAATATTTGGCTCCATATATCGTTTTGACTTTTGTCTTTGAGTGGCTTGTGGGCCAATAGCCACCGAACCTGGTAACTCGAGGTCCCGCAGTCCCTCTGGGGTACACAAACATTAATTGCCTTCAATTGTCCATAAAACTATGTATTAACATACAGTACATAACTCAAAACGTCCGGACAAAATAATTCAGGCCGTGCTTACTTCTATATAGTTAAGGGAGAGTCGTCACAAGATATTACTGTTCAGACTAGACAAACATGTAGGGGCCACAATTATAGACTGTTTGACGTCCACCCTGACGAAATTGAAAAGAGTCCGTCCCTAATAACACAGCGCCGCTGTCTGTGTGACCGCTAACCTGTTATTTCTAATGTCCATTGGGCGCATCTTGTAACTATGTGAGCGAGGTTCAGCCGACGGACAGAGCAGTTTGTTTCTAAACGTATCATCATTTAAACGTAACATCACGCCTGTTTTCCGTGCAGAGGTAGGTAGAGGAGTGTAGTGCAATCCTAAGTTTTACAAGTTACGCTTACGTCCCAGTATGGGAGTGGTAGGGACTCTGTGTATGGCAAGAGGCTCACCACGTAACTGAACTAAGCTAAACGTAACTGGTGAAAAGTGGGAATGTACTATGTTCTCTGCCCACCTCTTCGGGGATTGCAGGCGTGATCGTACGTACATCATGACTATATCATCACGGCGAGTCCATTTCGGAGTGGACAGACAGCGCATACCGCTATCCTTGTTCTACAATCACCACTTTCTTCATACACAAAAGCCATTACGTACGTCTATATATTTAAATATAAGGTACTTAGAAAATGTTCAAAAACGATTAGTGCATAGAAATTTCCGCGCTACGTAACAAGGAATGATTTTTCATAATCTCCATCCATTATGCGCCCGCTTATAACGATGTCCATACATTTTGTTAATAATATAGTGTAATTACTAAACGTTAAAATAAAGTGGTATACTCAATATATTACCAATAAATATTTTTCGTTACATTCATGATGAATAAGTATTCTTATCAATAACAATAATTAGTAATAATAAATAAATATTCTTATCTGTAAAGGGTATTATGCAAATTTCAACTTAATCCTAAATGACAAATCTATAAATTAGTAGAAAACATGAAATTTAAATACATAATTGGCTGTATGACACACGTACTCGTGATATCATTCTCACTATTATTCGCAAGAGCTGGCTGTTGCGAGGCTCTTGTAAATAAAAAAAAAGAACCGATTCAAATTTGAATAAGCGAACGAAGCGAAAGAACGAATGGGCCGGAATTCTCTAGAACAAAAACAATATGATCGCCCTACAAGTAGGCGTAGAACGCCGGTAGCATGTAACGACTTCGCCGCGTCACTTCCGCACGTAAGTTTACATGCGATAGAGCCTCGCAGCATGCATAATTAATTGGCGAAATTAATGAAAACCGCGTTAACTTCGACTTCAACACCAGCATGTAAAAGATCTTTTAAACCTGATTGTATTATAAATATAATTATAACTACAATAACAGGTTTTCAACGCGTTTGATGTGCTGAAACTTTAAGCATATTAGGTGGGCAAAAAAGTAGAGTCTGTTTTTAGTTGTTTTATTATATGGCTGATGATGATCATGATGAAGGTTTCTGCGAAAAATATCACTATGTGGGTAGGCAGGGAACCTATTCATTTCTCTTGACTCATAGATCGTCCACATTCATTATTCTTTTCATACATACATACATACATACACTGACTTTTTATTCGGTTTACAAAAAGATTTACAAAATACTTAGTAAAATATCATTTTAAAAGTATAAGTTGGAGAGAAATTACATGAACTTTCCAAACTTAACATAGGGCGATGTCAATAGTATAAGATTAATGTACTAAATGATTACCATAGTCTGACTTTTAATAAGCATTTCTCGCGCGAAAATATCATTATATGAACAGGATGTGTCTAAACACAGAAATTAATGAGTGGCCATCACTAAACAAAGAACTGTGGAATATTCGAGCAATTAACATATCAATATACACTCCAACTGTAATAATACGGCCAGATGTAGGAAGAATTATAATTTAATCGTTCCTCTGCACCAATAGTGCGCTGTATCCAAATAATTGGGTCTAACGATTGCCAACCGTATAATCAAAATCGTATCAGCGGAAATCAATTTTTCAACGCGGAGGTCGATTAAAAAAATTAGTCAAGTGCGTTGTCAAAAGTGATTAGGAGTTCCGTATAGAGTCGAAGCGAATCAAAGTACAGTTAATGAATCGAAATTTCATTGTCATAGTAAATGAAATAAAGATTGCGAATGCCAGGAATGTATATAATATAAAAATTGTTAGAGTTCCTTGATTATCAGCATCATTATTATCAGTATGTGCCTATTGCAGTCCACTGCGTTATGGGGCTTATGCCCACAAGCGCCACGCTGGCCGCTCCCACTGCTGGTCATAGTCTGTACCTAGGCAATTCGCACCATGACGCCGTCCGCCAGCGCCGGCTTAGTCTCCTGTGTCCTAACTCGGGGTCAAGGAATGTATTCTTCCTCCGCCCCAACACTGATGGTTTTATTCCTTTTTACCTTATATAAAGTTTTTTTAACGGAACACTAAAAATATCACTCAATGTCGAACCCGTTGTGGCGACTAAATTAATAAGACACCTGCGATGAAAACAGGACGGCCCGTCTTCGCCTTACTTCCACGCGTTAAGCGGGGTGGGAGATGTCTGGATAAAGTGGTATATCTCTAATTACTTAACAAGAACTGCGTTATATTGGGACCCACGAAATTGATTTAGACCGACGAGGAACGATCAATGCAATTTGAACATATATGTATGTATGTACGTATGTACTTAAACGTATATCGCTACTGAATACATACACAAAAATGGCAGCTACGATAACTGAAATTCTAAATTATTCCTAAGGTATTTTTTAATTTACTAGTACTAGCAGAAGTTTGCTAGTAGTTCTTAGAAGACCTAGTACTACGAATTACTAGCGGAGTCTGGACTTGTATCCGATCTGTGGCGATAGGCTCACCTCCTACTCCCCGGTGAGACATAAACGTAATTGTTAAACATGGAAGTGTACTACACTTTCTGCCTACCCCTTTAGGTAAATACATGCGTGGAACAAACCTAGTAACGCAGAACCCAGGACCTCTACATCAGAGGTTGCGCTCACGCTCGCTCCACCACTGGGGCTATCAACGAGACATAAATATATATTGCATATATAAATATATACCGATTTTACACGCTCACAGTCAACACCATTGCGTGGGCATAATGAATACGTGGGCAAAATGAATGCGTGGGCATATAATGACGTCGCGCGCGCTACAAACGGGAGTAACCAAATCAAACCTCCTTGACACCCAGTAACGACATGTCTTTAAATAAATAACGCCAAATTGAACACGAATGATTAATTACCGTGTAACCGATAATTCACAATTAAACAATCCAAGTAGAGTTCTGATGCTGTTAAAACGTTATTAAATATATCTCTTATAGTAATTGACGTCTCTATTAAGAGCTGCTGTAACGACCATTACAATAAACGATAATTCATTTTGTTAACGCACTGAAAATCTTGCAGCACGAAATATGTTTCCACACAATGAATACCGGCAGCGTTATAAAAATGGTTACAAAATCTTATAAAGCTTGATAAAAAGTCGATTATTAAGCGATAAGCCGAGCGGCCGAGCGCGCGGCGCGCGTCGCGTGCTGTGCGGGTGTCGGCGGAGCAATTTGCACGTCGCGCTGCGCTCGAGCGGCGTGCGTGTCGGGCCGCGGTCGTTGAGACGTTCCGCCGCCCCAGCGCGCCGCCCAGCCGCCGGGCCGAGCGCGCGTCGATGCGCGCGGACACGTCAGCCGCCGGTCTGGGTTAGACACCACAAAAAGACCAGCTAACCGATTACCGGAGCGATTTACACAGAGCCAGAGTCAACGCGGCGCGTATGTATGCACGTGACGGCGTCGGCGCGGCCGGCGCGACTCTGCCCCACATCACATTCAATTATCGGCCGCCTAACGACGTGCGTCACAAAAAAGCAGCGGAACGGATCCGACAGACGCTCTCAGGAAGTCGACTAACAATAAACAGAGAGAAGAAATAAAATAAAATAAAAAAAAACGATAAATAAGCGACTTGAGCAAATTAAGTTATAACCTAAAACACGTATGAAGCCATCATCCCAACGGTGTAATCATATTAACGACTACAAAAGGTACGACAAAAAACACAAAAATTAGAGGATCGGGAAATGTGGGCCAAACAAAAACGTAACGTATCGCCTAATTATAGCTGTTGTACGAAAAAACAATTTTATGTGGCGCAGCGCGCTCCGCACGGGGTGAATACTGCGCTATGTATTTTTTTATATCCATTATTAATAACACCTGAATTCACATGAAATTTGTAGATTATCTAAAAGTAATATTAATATTAAAGTATTAGACTATGTTAAACTAAGATTATGGTTATCGGGACATTTCGAATATCGAGTATTCAATTATTTAATCGTAAAAGCGTAACGCTCCCCCTGTAATGTTTGATGAGGTAGGCAGAGGCGTGTAGGACACACAGCCCACCAGTTACGTTTACATTCTAGTATAGAAGGGCATTACACCGGGTACAAGACCAGAGTAGGAGCCGCTGTTAGAAAATCTAAATTAGGAAAATTATTAGGATCTCACGATCGTCAGTCGAGTCAACAATACAACTCGAGCAACGAGGCAGTAACTATTATTTAACCGTATCTTTATAACGCAGGTACGTTTGTTAATGTACTTATTTCATTTTACCAAATAATTGCTCTAAATTACAAACTATAGATTAATTAGACAATTGAAAAGATTGAGATATTTATTTATTTACAAAAAAAAACGGTAATTGAATTTGACGAAGCGTACTGTCTTATAGTTTAGCTTTTGTTGTTCACTTTACTCGGATTTTAGAATACTATCTAATAAAATATTACTGAACAATATATATTTAAGTTCTAAGGAAAACATAGCGCGTCATATATGCGAAAAAGCTTATTTATTACTCAATAAAGTGCTTTATATCACCACGTAATAGGCGTCTAATCGCACAGTTACTTGCACGGAAGGTCATAAATAAATGCGAATATTTATACTAATTGCCTTCATTGATATTCCAATAGAACTTCCAATGGTACGGCTTAAATCCCGCCCCCACTTAACAAATCACCCCGTGTGGGCCGCGCTCACACTGAATCCTTTATTATTTCGACGTGAATATTTTTATTTTCGTTCCACCACGATTATTATTTATGAATTATTATTATTTGAGAATTTATTATTAGTCCGGAGAGCAAGCGCGTTCATTTCAATTTGCCACAAGGTGCACAGCCTTCGCCTCGCAGGTATAGAGCGTTCTTAACATCTCCATCCTTTTTTTCAATGAAGCCATTTTGACATTTGTTTTCCTGCGAACCGCTAATTAAATAGCCAGACCCTCGAAATTGATTTGGACCGTTATAAAATCACTTACGCGCCGATTCGCGCCGCCATTTCGGCAACGCTACCAACGTTGAACAACAATACAACCGTTTAATAACACGCCAGTATTATATTTATAATAAATGAATTTATTTGTGTTGTGCCAAAATCAATATACATTTCGGACAGTTTTATTAAATGTTTTCAAATCGTGTACAACACAGTGTGATCATCTTGTCGTTTTAAGGCACCCATTTATTTTATACTTAGTCGTGGATCATAAGTCTCGTTTTTATAGGCCAGTGTTGGAACAGATTTGCCTGATGGCAAGCAACGTCGCGGCCTGTGAGGTAGTGCTGGATTCATAAGTGCCTATTTAAGTGCGAACTCTGTGACTCTGTGTGAAACACTACTGAGAAAAACAGAATAAGTAAGCTAAAATATAAACACCAGTAACCTTAAGAAGGAACTTCGAAATAAAGAAAAAATTAAAACCATAAATCAATGTACATAGTATAGGGGACACGACCCGGTTACTTAGCAAAGAAATATCTTTGGAACATGGATATTAAATATTAAATATATTTTTTTACTCTAAATTATAAAATTATTAATGAATTTTGTATACAATGGAGTGGCCGGTAACCGAAATCGTGCAACAACGATAATTCATTGCATAATTGTTTCGAACAATATCCATTTATGCACCTCCGCGTACAATGGCCGATACAATTTTTTGCGATGCCTCATCATTTAATAAGAGCTTAGCGGCACCTACTGCGATTGTTCCAACGAGGTGGATAGGGTGACCGTCATTTCCTAAATACGTTTAATTAAGTTTTTTTTCGAGTTTCTCATTGCTCACGTAACTGTCGTTGCTATATGCTTTGTATAAAATTTGATAATAGCGAATGGCGATCTCGTGATACGTTGACTTTTAGCTGCACTTATTTATCTAAAGTGTTATTTATTTAATATATATGTTATATAAAGGTACAAAATGGACAATTAATATTACAAACATGTCATGTCCATGATATTTAGCATTAAGTGTCAAGGCAATGTGACAATAACAATAAAATAATTAACGAGACAACAAGATATCCCCGCGTGGCCAACCGCGCGGCCACCCCAGCCGGCCCGCCGGACGCTCCAAGCGAGCGGCTATTTAACTCGCAAGATAGCCGCCGCTACGGGCGAGGTGTGTGTTTGAGAAATTACCCCGCAGATACTGCACACATTGTTATTGCTCGTTATAAATTACGCGAGTGTATCGAGCGGACAAACACCCCCCGGCCGCGCTCGATATATTGGGGCCGATGCGTGTTATGTTGTGGGGATGGACGTATCGGTCATCGGGTACGAAAAAAAAATTTATGGGTAATTTGAATTTTTTCATCACTGCGATTAAGCGATATAGAGTAGTTGGTTTCATATGTGTCTTTGGGTGTTTTTAATCAAATTAAATGTAATTTTATCATGTTTCATTTATTTATTACTCCTCTGCATGTCTCTTCGGGTATTGCAAGCGTGACGTTGCATACGTTCCTTTATTTATTACTACGTGGATTTATGTACAGTTACATAACCGAAACGACATAAATATAATGATACAAACGAAGAGTAATAAAAATTGAGGTATGATAATAAAAGAACAGTATTGGAATCAAAAATAT
>DWEI01004891.1:0-11259 GCA_018245875.1 Mysoria ambigua
ATGTGACACTATTTTATCATATTTAATAGAGGAACCCAAAGATGATGATGTAATAAAAATATATGAATACGTTGAAGAGGTCCTCGAATGTGGAGGTCGGGGGTGTTATAAGTATATTCTGAGGATCATGAATAAGATTATTACAAAGATTATTGATAATAGCAAAGTGCAATTTGAACTCTTAGTATTTTTAACTTACATATGGACACAAATCTGTGAGCTTAAATCGAATAGAGATTACATAACTTGTGTGGATGAGTTATTGAAGCTTATTACTATGGATTTTTTGCTGATGTCTCCACAACAAAACAGCATTATAGTACAGCAATATCAAGTAATTCTAGACATGGCTATTGTCAAGAGAATGCCACTGTATTTTATGGTAAAATATTTGAGCAATAAAAATGTAGCAAACTATGATAATATGGTTAATATTTTATGTATTGTGCTACTTTATGCTATTGTTCCAAAGAAAGATCAAAGGTAAGTCCCATATATATAGCATTTTTATGGATTTTAAATAAATACATATTAAGTTGAATTTATCTGTTGTTCATTAATTTAGCAGAATTAAACATTGTAACTTAAACTTTTTTAGGATCACTGAAAATCTGACAGTGGAATTGTTGCCAAAAATGCAAGGATTAATTGTACCTGAGTGAGTACTGAAAATTCTTGATTAAATTATTCAATCTTTACATTTACAATCTTATTTACTTATGGCTGGTATATGACTAACTAGTATTTTAATCTCACAATGTTTTAGAGGTTTGATGTGTTTTAAAGTGTTTTTTGTTTGCAGCATGCATATCTTTAGTCAGCACATACAGTTTCTGTCAATAGCGATGTTGAACAAAGTGACAGACGTCGATAAACTGAATGAAGTTTCTTATCAAATGATGGACGAAATTGATGTGATGCTGAAAGCAAAACCTCGTTACTATGCCAACAATACCACACATAGAAAGCTGTTTAGATCATTGCAAAATTTACTATTCATTTTTTTGAAAACAAGGCAAGTGGATGTGAAGAGAACTGCAATTTGGTGTATGAATCTGCTCAAAATTCCTCATGACAGTAGTGTGAAGATATGCATTTTGTGGTATATCGCCTTATACATCTATTCAAAGGTATGTTTCTTTATATACATGAAAATAAAGCAAAAAATAGTTTCATGGTAACACAGTTGTTTGATGTCTTTACACACTGAACTTTTTACCATAACTTGCTACATAGCTATCTGGGCCTACACTTCACACATAGACCAATGTTATTTTGTGATTACAATAACATTTGATATAAATTATCGGAGTATGTTTATTTCTATTTTTCTTTCAGGACATTCAGATGAATAATGAATTAATACAGACATTAACTACTAACGGGGTCCCCTTGACGTGTCAATTTACAATCTTGTATCACGTGATGCGGCACAAGATATCTGCGCGCATGCACTATGGAACGGAGACCGAATTCGTATTGGATTTCCTACTATCCAACACAATGGGACCTGTATTCTCCATACGGCTCATTGCTCAGTATTATACCATGATGTTATTTGAAACGGGAACAATTAAAAAAAAGATCAACGTCGACAAATACAGCAGCATGATTACGGCCTTGAATAAAACTCTGGGTGATCTAGCTACCACGAAAGATAAATCCATAATGAATCTACGGAAGGATTACTTCACTCAGACGTTCGACATTGTTGGCGATTTGACCGCCATGTTCATTTTCCACAGTTTGCAGCGACGCTGCGAGACCTGCAACGAGAACATTGACACCACATTTGCCTTGCGGGTGTTCAATGAGATCGATGAGTTTATAGCTTCCGACAGTCACGACACGTTCTATGTGCAGTGGAAGTGCATCCGTCGGTGGCATTCGTTCCAACATTATCAAGGGTTGCCGACCACTGGGCAAGCGGAGCTTCAGGACGAAGCCAATACCATTCAGAAAAAATATGTGCCCTGGAGAAGTATGAATGATTCCGAGCTTGTCAAATTAAAGCGACATGTAAGTTTCCCTTGGTGATGCGGTAAATGTGTTGGATGGTCTTTATAACTCGATAAGGATGGATGTCTTTTGCATACATTATAAGAAATTGTAATTTTTTACTCGTCGTCTGTATGTATCATATCATACTGAGGCCTATTCTTTCTTTCTAGCCGAAGAAGACAAACGATTTCATAGTAGTTGCGTCACTGGTGGACCGACCACCGAATCTCGGAGGACTTGCCCGGACATGCGAAGTATTCGGAATTTTGACGTACGTTATTAACAATATCTGTCATCTGCAAGATAAGCAATTCCGGTCCGTCAGGTATGGTAAAACTATAACAGTATTATTTTTAAAAAGGTTAGCTTAGTCGTCACTTAAATATTATTATACATATTCTATTTTATTGAGGTCAACAAATTATTGTTAAACTATTTTAAACTCTTTTAATACCGATTATAACACTTAATTGATAAACATTCAATTTCTTTTATGAAGAACCGTAATAATTACTTTTAACAGGAATTAGGTTCTATATATTCACCCCTTTGGATACTTATATTTCTAAAGTGTTAACTATTGGATCCACATGCTTAATTTATTTTCATAAAATTAATAGGAAATTTACATGAAACTAGTTTAAGAATTGCTTACCCTTACTTAGGACACATAAAAGCACATATTTATTTTGATGTATATTTTCAGTGTATCAGCTGAACATTGGTTGAACATAGAGGAAGTCCGGGCAGGGAGTCCTCTTAAGGAATATCTGTTAAAAAAGAAAAGTGAGGGCTACACCATTGTGGCTGCAGAGCAAACATCAAACAGTGTTCGTCTTACAGAGTACCAGTTTCCCAAGAAAGTGATCCTTTTGTTGGGGTGAGTCCTGGTGATATGAAATTTTCCATTAAGTTTTAGTCGATTGATTGATATATTTGCTGTTTTGTTTATTACCTGTTATAAATGTGAACGTGAACCTTATATTTACAGTATATAGTTTAGATGTATTTAATTTAAACTGTGTTTGTTTAATTTAGCTAGTATTGGGTATACCCAATACTGGTTAAATTAACCGGGGATTACACCTGTCATCCCCGAAAAGGTAGGCAAAAGAATGTAGTATACTCTATCCCACATACAATCTCCTACTATAGAATAGGTGGTGAGCTTATTGCCATCGCTATTGGGTGTAATTAATTTTGTTATAACAGGTTTACTTTCTTGAATAGCCTTGTATCCAGGTGTCCACACCTCCATTCATACACTTCAACTTAAATCCATGAGGCACATTAAATATAACAATTGATTTTATTCATTCAGGCATGAAAAAGATGGCATTCCTCCTTACCTCCTGCCATTAATGGACAATTGTGTGGAGATCCCTCAGCAAGGAGTTATCCGTTCCCTTAATGTACATGTCACAGCTTCGATCTTCCTGTGGGAGTATGTGAGGCAGAAGAACAGCGTTAAAAATGAACCAAAGTGAGTGGAAATATGGACTTTTACTCCAGCGAGCAATCTGTGTTTTCACACACAGGTTGCAACTTTTAAAAATATTCCCACATATATTCTTAACAAATATATATAGAGATTTGTATGATCAAACATAGTACAAATCTTTTTTTTAATAGTGGTTAATTCCTTTTTTACTTAGAATATTAATTTGGTTTTAAATCGATCATGGATGGCCGCTAAATTGTAATACTTTTTATATAATGAATGTAGTTTTTATTAACAATAATTGCATATGGGAGAATGGAATGTCACTATATTTCGAATCTCGTAAGGACGCGGGTGACATGGTATTAGAATATTGTTGCAAGAATTACCATGAAATGGATTTTTCTTTGTGATAGTGATTATAGCTAGTTTTAAGATTAATAAATTACTGACAGTGCATTTCCAAACGTTTAATTACCAATTAAAATTACGTCTGTTATCTATTTGAATACTATCGAGAGTTATTTTTAGGAATACGTGATTATTTAGTGTTAAGTGTATCGTGTTCACCCAGTCGGATATCGCTATATGATGTGGTGGGCATGAAGAATAAGATGGTTTTTTTTTTATTATTTATTAATATTGATCTTCAGTTAATTTTTTATACAGTAAAATCTCTTTATTCACGGGAGATACGTTCCATAAATATGCCGCGAATACAGAAACCGCGAATATGGAATGGTAACTAGTATAGAATCATAGGTGATACTTTTTAAGGTTCCAAAATAAAAGCAATATGTATGTATAATTAAAGTTAATTCATTGATAAATTAGCAATTAAAATCAATCTTCGTTGGCAGTTTTAGGAAAAGGTTTAAAGATTTATTGGTTTAAAGGCAAAGGTTTAAAGAATTAATAATTTTTCACTTAAATAACTAATGGTAAGATTTGTTTTAGTTTCATATCAGTCCATTCGGTTACATCTCCTGTGTAAAAACCGCCTCGACACTTGCCCGTAGTACTCCAAATATACCGATGCGTTATTAAAATAAAGCAAATCTTTTGCTGTTTAACGCTTGAATCTGCGAATAATAGATTTTTAGTCCGTGAATACGGGAATTGGGTTACACTTTTTTCACCCGCGAATACTGGAAACGCGAATAAGGATAACGATGAATAAGGAACGTTTACTGTATATAACATGAGTATATGACGGAATGGTTTTTAAGTTGATTTAATGTGGAGAAACTTTGTCATGATACCCACTGAAGTACGCTGATATCATGATTGTTATTGTGTGTGTTTGTGTGTGTATATGGGTGTTTATTAATCTGTTACCACTACTTATCCTAGTTTATGACAACTTGTGGATGATACATTTTTATTTTTAAGTTTTTTTTTGATACTTCTAATATTATAGGTCTATTGTAACTGAACATTGAAACGATTTGTAAATACATAGAGGATGTTTTGTAAAATAATTGTTAGTGAGCCAGTCAAATAAATCATTATGGTTTTTTAATGTGAAGTTTTTAAGGCTTAATTCATTTAACTGATCAGAACTAAGATAGTTCTTTCTCTTACGTAGTTAGATAGAATTTATGTATGTTACCAGTCGAACTTGATTACAGATCAAATCATTGTATTCTCTATTTGATATAAATTATTTTAGGCGTATTTTTTTTAAGTCAACTTCGCATGTGATTCTAATATTGAATCTAGGTTAGTTCAGTGACAAAGTCACTTATTATAAACTATTCGTTTTAAGACACTCAACAGTTTGGTTAGTGTTGATAAAATACCTATAAAGCCTGACTATGCCTTATTCTTTGTTCATTATTAAAGTTAGATATTTTATTTGTTTTTGGCTTTAATATGTGCATTTTATATGTAGATGCTGGAGAAGAAACAACTGCTAATCACAGGATTGTGAATAATATGCATTTGTTTTATGTTTCATACATTAAAGTTTAAAAATAATATTTATCAGTTTTAAGTATTTTTTAAGAACAGTTGCAGTTTTTTATCATTTTAAGTTATTTAATAAAATCGTTTATATAGGATGAACGATTTTATTAAATAACCTAAAACTATAAAGTAAAACGTGGAAAATTGACGTTCTAGCGTTTGAATAGGATTGGACGATATCATTCAGTGTGTTTCGTATGTAAATGGCATAAAATATATAAATTTTCCATTTTTATTTTTAGATCATCTACATGTTTCGCTTATAAGCGTATATAGCTTTATAAGTAAGCGATGTGATAATTAATATCTTTACATAACACAACATGGGTGTTTGAAACACGTTTTTACCGTTATCTCTATAAATACATTCAAAATGTTAAATCTGTTTAAATCTAAGATATGTAATTATGGAGATCTTATGTGGATTATGGTACAGTATTGCCAGTTTAAGGAAAGTGATGACGAACGAATATTCTTATCCTTTTGTTGATAATTTTGAGGGTAGGTCAATTATGTGTCTTGTTCGGAAGCTAATTACATATTATTCGAAATGTTACAATTACACATTATTCAATATAATATATGGACGTGGTCGGGATGCGTTGGGGAAAAAGGCTGGTTTACTTCGACAGAAAGATTACAATATTGTAAGCATAACTATTATATTTCCAAGCAGGATTGTAAGCGAGTTACAGATTCGTTAGTAATACGCCCATGTTTCCTTGCCAATTTCACGGGCAAAGAAACGTTTCAGTACGTTAACGACTAATAGTGATTTAAGGTTATGAGAGTCGAAGGTGGCGCAAAATGGTTTGCATAACTAACCCCAGGCGTGTCGCCCTTTTGCTTCGCGTCTTGCTAACACAATGCTGTGTGTCTAGAGAACACAGTGTCTCAACGAATTTGTCAGTTCTTGGTCCCTACGACGACCGCCGGTCAAATCCATGTATGTATGTATCCACTAATAAATACGAAATATATTTGCATTTATGATTGTTTTCAATATTCTCTGCTGTGCCATGAGTTCGTCATCATTGATATAGAGATGTGTGTAAATTTCTGTAGGCGTTAACACCGAGGGTATATCTGGGTACAGTTACATGAACCAGCGAAGGCTGTCTGATAATGGTTTAATGAAAAAACGTGCGGGCAACGTTTCTTGTTGTAACCATTGTTACAGTATAATTTATAAGTCGGTTAATACGCACTTTTTTGTTACCTTTGTAGCTGTCATGATCTTTATAGTGCGAAAATATCGCGCGGGCGGGCGAGAACGTAGGAGGATGAACGCGTAACATGACGCCTGTAATCCCCGAAGGGTTAGACAGAGAAATGCAGAACATTCCCACGATTCATTAGTTACGTTTACGTCCCACTATGGAATAGGTGGTGAGCCGATAGCCACGTTACGCACGTTAAAAAATAGCTGTTGGTCGTAAACAAGTTAGGTAGATTACATTTTATGACGGTGCTTCGATATCAACCCTTTATCGTTCCACTGTTGGAACATGGGTCTCCTTTGAAAATGAAAGGATTAAAGCCATAGTCTGCCACGCTGGCCAAGTGCGGGCTAGCAGACTTCGCACACCTTAGATAACAATTTTTTTTCTGAACTCAAGATGTGCAGGTTTCCTCCCGATGTTTTTCTTCATCGTAATAGCAAGTGATATTTAAACTTAAAACGCACATTTTTTAAGAGGTGCGCACCAGAGATTTGTACCTGGTCAACCGGAGTGAGAGATCTAATCCCAAATCACTAGGCTATCACTGTCATTGATGGGGATTGTAATACTGTAAATATGAAATTTCATGTAAACTATATGTTTTCGGAGACTTTGTAGCGTACGTTTGGCGAAAAATACGGTCAAAATAAGCGAAATTATCTCCATGGTGCTAACAAACATTAATCGGGGTTGATTAAGCAACAGTTACGTATAACGCCATAAAACCGACAGCAGATTGCCAGGCTTCCTGGGTGTGATGAATATCCATAAACGCCTTAGATTCTTAAGTCGGCCGTGATTAGATGATCTATTTGGGACGCTTTTCTCTGTAACTAAAATCCTCTTGCATTTATGAATATTTTATTTAATACACTAGTTTGCGTTACTCTCCTTACATCGTTAGTACGCCCGCGCGGTATAATATTAATGTAATGCATTTGTATCCAATAAGTATACGACACAAAAGTCATATTTAGGTTATCTTTAGATAAATAAGATTTATGTTAGGTAGTGTAGACCTACTATATATCAAATATCCTAGTAGGTATTGGTATAAAAAGTTGGGTATATCAGAATCATTGGTAATTCTGAATAATGTTGAATATTTGATATTGGTACCTGGATTTCCAACGTACTGTTTACAAAATGGGGTTGATTGATGTCCTTTTGTGCTTGCCTTAATTGGCTGGTTACAGTTGCCTATATTCAGGTGGAGGCATCTTCAAAAATTGAGTAGAATTTTACATTCGATAATTTGTATTAATTGTTAAAGTACTTTAAAAAATCTATAAATATATTTTACAATCAGGTTTATTCTATGATATTGTAAGATATTTTTAAATTGTGTATCGACATTCTTAATAAAAATGTTCTTGTAATTATTCAAACTTGACAGCTTGTGCTAAATTTGATTTGCCAAATAAACCTAGTTTAAACTATAGACATAAGAGAAGCTATGAAGCTATACTTTAAGTATAATAGTGTCTTTAATACACAATAATGAGGCCTATCTTTTAAAGTGATGAATGTGAAATGTTCAATGTTTTTTTATCAACTGCGACTAGTTAATATTTAACTCTCATTTCTAAAAGATAAATTGATTCCGCAAACTATATTATCTGGTTTCATTGTATTTTACTAGCTTTTATTTATGATAAATGTACCTTGGGTACCAAGCCAGCTGCATTTTATCTCATGTTACTGACAGTCGTGACTGTCGTAATACATTGTTTAAAACCTTGTACGTTTCATGAATAAATTTTAAAATTCGTGTATATGTAATGCGTCTCAAATACCCTGTTTTAAATTCATTGCCAACGTGGTCGTTGCGATGCTTGCACGTGTTCTTTTTTACGTCAGTACTATGTTGTTCCTCTTTTTTGAATGTTTAAAATATAAGGTAATGTGTAACATTGCGACAATGTTATAACGTTGTGTATAATTTATTAAAGTTGTTTTCTTTTTTTTTTTTTTTAAATGGTATGCGTACTAGTGATGTAACGAATATTCGCATATTTATGCATATTCGTATTCGCAAATTTTCTGCGAATATAAATATTAGAAGAAAAAAATTAATAAAACCAAAGTCTATTCATTTTTTATGTTTTTATGCAACAAAAAGTAATAAACCGGTAGGACATTATCAATCTTCACTTTATTATTTGGTATTATTTATTTAATACTTTACTTTGAGCAATGAACCTTAACAACAATTAAATTTTCATTCGGACCTTAACACAAAAAAATATATAGCAAAGAAAACAAACAAAAAACAATTTCTCTGTGATTTTTTTCTATAAAAAACTGAATATTCGCATTCGTGAATGTCGATATATAATGTTTAAAATGTGACATTCGTTACATCACTAACACCTACTTTAGTGGTATATGGATGTGTACATGTGTAAAAAGAAAATGATGCCTGTATTATAGTGTGATTTGTACAATATTCCTACTATTTTATTTATGACAGATTTTGGCATTTATTATTTTCAAATGTTAAGCGTAATTTATGGAAATGTATTTGTAATTTATTTATTTTATTAAAATTTACTTGTCTAGTCTTAAAAAATTTCGATGTATGTACAATTTCTTAATAAATAAAGAATTGTCGAAAAAATTACTGACACTTTATTTCTGGACAAAATAATTTTATCGTTTTCGGCAACATTGTGATCTTGATAGGTTTGACTTCAAATTCCTCCTTATCTATCTCCATCTGTGCGTCCGTCCCCGAATCCTTCGGATGCATTTCCACTGTCCGGGCCTCTAGGACGTCGGGTAGCTCTTCATTGAAATTCAACCTTCGCCAGCCTTCTGCCACAAACGCAGTGTAACTGTAGTTGCCTTTTCCTATCAAAACACCGAGTGACGGAATATCATCTTTACGAGGGCGTATCCTTAACTCTGATGCCTTAAAACACAGCTCGTTAACAGCCGAGCATTCTGGATTCAAGACCTTGGTTTGGTCATTTTCTTGCGAAACCTGAGGGGCAGGTACGAAGAAAGTCCACTTCCTTTTTATTTCTGGTTTCTTTACTACACAATTGCTGCAACCAGCGCACGGTGGTGTGTATTTAATAGTTCCACTGCAGTTCCAGTTGAGAGAGTTCTTGTATCCATTGAAAAAGTAAGATGCATATTCACGAAGTGGTCCATAAATCCAATATTTGTCTTTCCTCGACTTTATATCTCGAAAGGCTCCCCATTCTACTGAATTCATGGCGTATATTGGCCGACTGGGTGTTTCATCTTCTGCTGCTATGGGTTCAATCTTCATTGCATCTTTCCAAACTGTGTTTCCCTTGATGATGGCCATACAAGCCTCAATTAACTGCTTAACTTTCTGTACTCCGTTTCCACCTGGAAACAAACTGTTCCCGACACTGTTTGTCCGTCCCAATGGTAAAATTCCCAACGGAAATCTATTTGCGTCGTCATTTCGTCTTAATAATCCTGAAATAAAAGAATAATTTGAAAATTGAATATATTTCATTAATTTACTCAAGTTTGTAAGGAACTTCACACAATGTACATACTATTAATGTATTACAAACCAAAACAGTGTGTATCATTACGTTTTTATTACTCAGAAATGGTAGGCAGAAGAATGTGCTCCATAGTGATGTAACGAATGTCACTTTTTAAACATTCACGAATGCGAATGCGCATGTTTGGGATCGATATTCACGAAAATTTCCAACAAGAATTTGTTTTTGTTTGCTTTTATTGGAATACATATTTTTTGTGTTTATGTTCTGATTAAAATTATAATTGTTAAGCTTCATTGCTCAAAGTAAAGTAAATAAAAAAATGATACAGTGAAGATTCATAATGTAATTACTAGTTTATTACTTTTTGTCGTATTAAAAATATAAGAGAGAAATGGATTTTGATTTTTTTTCCTGATATTTATATTAGTAAAACATACACAAAAATTTTGAGAATGTGAATATTCTTTATATCTCTAGTGGTACACTCTTGTTTCACCAGTTATGTTTACGTGAACTACTAATAATGGTAAATTCATGAAAAATCCACTTTTGTCCTACCCAGGGGATATACACAGGGCCTCTTGATTGGCAATTACATTTGTAACCACTTCACCAATAAGGAAGTTAGCAGAGAGAAGTTTACTTATTTTCAAATTACTTTTACCTGTGATTGTCTCTGATAATGTTCCATCACCACCAGCCACAATTATTGCTTCAGTGCCTTTCAGACTCTCGATAATCTCTTTAGCATTACCCTCGGAAGTTGTCTGTATGACATCCACTTGTAAACCAGCTAAATGCAACAGTGGTTCACAATATTTTTCATACTCCTGTTTTGCCTTTCTTTTGTTAGCTACTGGGTTGAGTATAACAGTTACTAAAGTGGGGTTTCTTTCCATTGGAATTAAAGAATCTCCATACTTGGCTGCCTCTTTGCATGCTGCTCGCATTATAATGTTGATCCTATTAAGAAAATTAGAGAAAAATATATTGTACAACCACATTACTATTCTATTCAATGTCTATTTGACTGCCTTGTTGGTCGTGTTGGTCTTATCGGTGGTAGAACCCTCTGTGGTTCGACTCCGGCGGCACCACCACCACACCTATTTCTGCCTTATAACAGCAGCGT
>DWEI01004892.1:0-11259 GCA_018245875.1 Mysoria ambigua
TAATTATTAGTATCAGAATTTTATGTATAAAATATTTTTTTATATTTGATTTGATTAAAGGTATGATTTATTAAAAAATCATTAAACATTGGAGTAAGCGATGACAATACTTATCGATTAACAGTTTGCAATACTGATTGTCCATTTTCCTCGATTATATATACCAAACGTATCTATTCGCGAAACAGCGAAGCTGGACAAATGGAATATTCATAAATCGGTCATTGCGTGAAGGCATTCAATTATCTCGAATCTCGGCGCGTGAGCGAATTTCACAAAAAGAATGAAAACTGGGTGAAAATGAATGCTGCTTGAATGCACATAATCTAATACTGAACGCTGTGATCACATGGTCATTATTTATAGTTATTAGTGTTCGTTGAAAGTCGACAAGAAATATAAAAGCATGACGCTCACATGAGTGACCACGCGCGCGCTCTTAATGAGAACGTAACGTCTCCGTACTCTAAAGAACGCTCTGCACGACTGTACATATACTTATGTAACATTGAAAACAACACTTACACTGTGAACGATATAAAAAAGTATCGGTGTACCAACGTTCGGCGTTCGAAGGAAAGCGTTCAACTGTGCAAGCTTAATAAAAAACCAATTGTACAACATTGCAGGGTTGAGATATGTATCATGAAAATATTGCTGATTGTTTTGCAATGAAGCCGTAACCAATGGGTTCGTGAAACAGCCACCTATATAATTATTATTTATTGCGATTGAAAATAATGTAAACAAAAATGAAATAATATGATAGAGTCGAACGAAAAGCTGATGATTATATATATTATTTACATGGAAATAATTATTTTTACTTTTGTCAAAATGTTAAACTGTTTGTGTGTACTGGTTTGAATATTTGACACTGTTGTACAATATTGAAGAAGCGATACGAGCAGTAATAGTCGAGTATGACTTTTAGCAGAGATAGTTTTGTTTCCATGAAAAAGATAATAACAATCTGTTGTTTGTAACTTGTACTGTTTCCATATTTTTAAAGTCACAAAAATAAATGAAATTTGAACATCTCGACACGCAAAAAACAATTATCGATAATTAATGTCAAAGGTCAAATGTTACAGGAAAATCGTATATAAATGCTATTCTCACACAGTCGCATACAAACAATGTGTCGGAAATTCGATTCTCTTCGGCCAAGTCTTCGACAACAATGACGGGTGTCTAACAATGCGATCCGATACAAGCTTGTCTATTCGCATCCGAGGTTACAAGGCAAAGATTGTAACTCGAGATACGGGAAGGTTAACGGATGTTGGGACCGATGATGGTAGAGACCTGCGTCCAGGCTACACCACTATATCCGGTTCCGCTTACAGGTTTAAATTTTAATAGGTTTCATGAAGACATATAACGATCGACGCGAACGGAATTAATTATTAATGTATGCAGATAGTTAAATATTTTTAAAAAGAAGTTGTTTAAATTTTTTAACAGAATAAAAATGTTCAAATACAACAGTTTAATTAATTTAGGAAGTAATAGATTACACGAATAAGGTAAAATTGCCAATTATTTCCTATTATCCATTATATATTAAATGTATGATCTCACCGGATACATGCACTTATGTATAGCAATAGAAACGCATCAAACTTGAATTTATATAAAAACGAGTAATCTTAGATAATTAGAAATAACCATCTGTCATGTGAGAATTATATGAATTCAATTGATTTTAAAACAATTATTGTATACAGCATACTCTTTGAAGATTCTAAGTGATTTTATTCTCCTTTCGTCTAAGTCGTTCAATACTTTACGATCCATAATTAAAGAAGACGCATATAACCAAGCGTGTCTACAATATATAAGTACCTCGTAAATTATACACAAGAAATGTCGATCGTTGATTCTGGTAGGTTGTTCCGTAGGTAGACGATGTGGAGATTGTATGTCCTTCGTACGACGTTATAAATAGCCTCAACGGGCCCTAGGTATTGTATTGTTTTCGTTTTTTGTCCCGAGATCCACGACTCACGATGCGCCGGCGTGTTGCTGCACGCATGGAATAAACCTATCGTACTTTATACGATAGTTAAGACACACGCTTCAGAATACTCAATTTAATCGGTCACGAAGTTGAACAAAACAAAATCATCAAGATCAACAAGAAATGTTTTCTTTATATTGAAATAAATCTTGTTCATATTGAGTTTTTGTGAACGCACCAGCTCAATTATTTTAAAATGAATTCCGCAGTGAAAACTACAGTCTGTAATCATTTAGTTCGTTGTGGAAGAAATAGCTGTTCTTATTTTAAAAGTGTCACCAATTCTTTTTGTTTTAAATTGTATCTAGCTGTGAAGCTAACTTTACAAGCCTTACCATTGATAAATAGGTGTGACTATGGAATAATTGAATTCCTTCTAATTGTGCGTGTATGTGTGTCTGTTGAAAGCTTAAAACCGAATGAGCAGTGATGTAATGATTGCGCACAGTCGCAACACCTACGTGCTTGTGAGGCGAATTCACATTGTCATATTATTTCTTATGACATGTAGGTTTTGTACGTTTGCGAAACGCAAGGACGAATAAATCAATTTATATGATTTGAAGTTTTATCATTACTTAATAACAATACGCTTAATGCCGTATTAATTCCAATTCGTGACGTAATTTCGTAGCATGTTCAATTTTTACTTACAAATTGATATCTATAATTCAAACAATCCAATAATATCATTAACAGATTGCATCGATTGATTAGATATTAATTTGGAACGATTCAATAATATCAGTTCCATCGATGTATTAAGCAAGCTGGTAGCTCATTATTATTGATGTTTAACATATTTCGGGCTCGTTGTAAAGTTTAATATATTCAAATAGATTACAGATAAAGGTCAGCCGTGAGACGGGATTGCTTAACGAGGTGCGCAGACGCATCAGTGTGTTAACGAAATCGAAAGTCCCGCCCATCTGCGAGCGGGTCGGACGGCTTTCACCTGTATTACTTAATGGCTTACGACCTTTATTAAATAACGTTTATGTAATATTGACAACTTTATATTGTGGAATATTTGTAGGTGTTGCGTGGTGATGGGTTCAGAAATCAAGGGGTCATACTAAATGTTCGATGTCAAATTCTTAATATGGTTTTGTTTATTTAATGTAGAAATAGAAATAAAATGGCTATTTATTGGCATTTATTTAGATATTTTAAATAATAATTATTGATTATTAAATTTTATTTTCAATATTAATAAAACAATCTTTTGTGTCAGATATTGACCAGTACAAACATTTCGAATGTCACATAAAAGTATTGATGCTTACGCCAACCATAATCAAGTTTTTCATGAATGACGACTCGATTTTGGGTTATTCGGTTATACTTTGGGTCATAAAAGAACATGTCAACTTCGACCATACATGGCCACTAAGACATACCGCTAGTTTACATAACGGTTTGCGAGCAGTTGATCATGTCAATATTATGTCACCGCGTGTACTCGCCATGTCCCGAGTTGGTTACCGATTGCGACATGGTGTCATGCGTGCTCTCGTTCACCGTTGTGACACTGATTCGCTAGCACAGAGGTTACCGGCTATTGTATGCGTGGGTGCAACTATCATTTTTCTAATTGACATCGTATTGTGTGCGTAAAAACTTAATTAGAACGTTTTATTGGCAAACCACTCTGTGTAGAATACTCGCGAATTTGCGACTACAATCAAAAGCAAAACAAAAAGTTGCCATTTTTCTACACTTTTTGGAAAATTATCACAAATGATGCAATCACCAGCCATTAAAGTTAATGAAACACGCTAGGTCAGTTTGTAAACGTACATATCTAATTATGATCGTCCAATTATTGCTTTTTTAAACGCAAGTAATAACCGTGAAGTTTACTCGTGCGCGATTTTATTAATTGGTCACAAAGAGGCATTCAACCAGATTGTTGGGCGTATATGAAATCAATAAGCTACATATTATCATGTGAAGTTTGTATTCCTTATGTCGTTTAAAAGTAAATATTCGTTCCCACGTTAAAATGGTAACTGCCATGATGCGCGTTGATGTTTTTTCTTAGGACACTTTTTAGTTTCTTTGCAGGTAGCAGACGTGAATTATCCTTCTTTTAAATTCTAAATGTAGATGCTAATATACCTGAACTTTTTTTAAATATAACTATGCTTTTATGTTATTGCACACAAATACATACGACTACTGCTATTTATAAGGATAATATAATTCTTAAATTAGCGGCATGAGATTGACATAATACTTGGTTAATTTTACATCTACAGTCTGTAAATGCTATCAATTGAGCCGGTAAAACGTGAGCTACATATACAAAGAGTAATGATTCTATGGAATGTGGTTAATCGCAAGCAGTTCACCTCGAGACTATTCAAATAAATGAGAAAGGTTGCTTAAGTTAGTGTTGATGAGTTCACCGAGTGATTTTAAATGAGATATTTCTATAACATTATTATGAATATATTAACATTCATTAAATATTTTATACGATTTTGTCTCACTTTAAATTGAAATTTATTTATAAGTCAAAATTGATTTCATATTTATGGTTATATAGTGCCAAATATATTTCTTTCCTGTCTTTTATACGATTTAAATTCTCAGAAACAAACTTCGTTTCCACGGTGAATTATAAAAAAAAATAATTATTATTTGTATTCAAATCGATATTTTGTAACGCTCGTTAGCTGTATGGTGCGAAAGCAAAGTGGCCATAATCAGTCCGCGATAGAGCAACATAACCCAGAAAGCGGTTCTTAGCACCGACGACGTAAGCAATTAACACACATTTCCTCATACACCGATGATTTTGTAACAACAAAAGAGATTTTGGAATGTAAAACAGGAATATGTTACGACATTCAGCAGTTGTACTAGATAAATCGTTCACCACGCATAAGTCCAAACCGTCAGCCGTAACTGTAATACGATCTGGTGCACCAAACGCAACCGCGAGACCGTATGACATCGGTGCCAAAGTGGCTATACGTGCTTCAAATCTACGCTCGAGTGGTACGGTGAGTGTCCCGAACGTCAAGTATGACTCACTACTCGAGTACTTGCGAGAAATGTAAGAATCTTGTGACTCATTTATTAAAATGACACATTACAAGTTATTATTTCAATCAAAGTTGTGTATTCTCTGTGAGAATACAATATTTTTCATGGAGTTAAATCTTCTCAAAGGACCTTTCACGTATATGTATTGAATATCGTGTTAGGATCTGTACAGGTGTGTCCGAATAAATATAACCGCGTATCGAGATGCCGAGGATAGAGCAGGTTATTACAAAACCAGGATGTTCTGCTCACAGGTACGGCAAATGTCAACTGGTGTGTCGGTGACACACATATGATATAACGTTTGACAGCACATGAAATATGACCGCTGCGTAAGCAAACGAACCGATCGGTATCATTACTGTACCTGCAGCTGTTCGGCAATAACTGTACGATAAAACGTGTCTGAATCTAAGCGAGGCGTTTTCAATTTTGGAATGTTGCATGACTCAATGGGTAGAGTGTTATCGTGACTGGCCACGTGCATACAACATTATAAGTACCAGGATAATATGGCGACTATTATCCATTCAGGCAACATTGTTCTAGACAGTTGCTTAACAAGAGTTTGTCGCGTTTCGTTCCGCGGAGAAAGAGCGGCCCTGCCCGCGACCGGTACGTTACGAAATGAGTTGCGTGCCATAATCTACGCTTGGCAAACACCACGCTGGTTACTTTAGAAATTTCAATTAAAATTCAAGAAGACCCCGCGTATTTGATGACATGTTTCGACATAATTCTATCGCAATATTGGCAAATTACCAACCATTTAAATTTTGTGCAACATGTTACGCGTAAGCTGCACGTTGACTACTAAAAATGTGATGGTCATTACTAGGTTCGAAGCTTGCATTCAGTATCAATGATATGTTTCACATTTCTTGTGTTATTGCAAAACTAATCAGTTTTTCCTGTCACCAGCTTTCGCCCAAGAATCCTTCAAATGCCCGGACGACTACGGCTTCTACCCCCACCACATCTCCTGCGACAAGTACTGGAAATGTGACAACGGCGTCGCCGAGCTGAAGACCTGTGGCAACGGTCTGGCTTTCGACGCCACCGACTCCAAGTACCTGACGGAGAACTGCGACTATCTGCACAACGTCGAGTGCGGCGAGAGGACCCAGCTCGGTGAGCGAACAAGCGTGTGTTGCTTCGGCAACGCGATTTCAGCCGCTATGACAATATCGGCACTCGTGCTTGCGTCAGCCGCTTTGCGACCAGTGACCGAACGTATTCGTTAACGGCATTGAAATGTTTAAATGGCAAGCAATAGCAATAGGAAGTGATTTATTAAATGTCAACGTAGAGATGATTAAAAAAAACTCAGACCGTGATTCTCACGCAACTGATATTCGGTCAAGGTCAAAGGATTTACATAAATGTGTGTGTATATTCCATTTACTTGTGAAGTGTGACCAGGATGTTACTCAAGGTCTTTCGTCATCATCACCACATCATCGTGTTAACGTGATACTTAGTTTGAATATAATATAATATGTACCACGTTTGTATAAATTACAAATTACATGATTTTTTGACTGATTTTAAAAAAGACTCTTAACTAGTATTCCCTTTTACATATAGCTAATTGTGTAACATAAAATTGTTTGAAGATTATATAATAATATTTGAGATTAATTAAATAGATTTAGAAATCTAATTAACCAAACTCTTTTGACTTCAACGAGATTGAAGAGCTATTTCTAATGTGGATGGTACGGTAATGTTTTAACATTATATATTTTTTCCAGAGCCTCCGATCTCCACCCCTCACTGCGCTCGACTGTACGGTATCTTCCCCGACGAAGCTAAGTGCGATGTGTTCTGGAACTGCTGGAACGGTGAAGCTTCCCGCTACCAGTGCAGCCCTGGACTGGCGTACGACAGGGAGGCGCGCGTGTGCATGTGGGCCGACCAAGTCCCCGAGTGCAAGAACGAGGGTACGTGATTATAATCTTCATATACCTTAGTGATCATCTAATACAATTTGGGCTCAAAATCCAACCCTAATTCCCGCGTGAAAATAATGTCTTCGCGTCTCATCGCGTCTTCATTTAGAATTGTACTAGGATAGACCGACAATGGTGATGACGATATTCACTTCTTAAATATATTTTAATTAAGGAATACGTACTGAATACACAATTGAGTCCTTAAACTTCTCATTCCGAAAGAAACTTCATATTATAATACAATAGAATAAGGAATAAAAATGAGTCAGGACAATTATATATATTTAGGAAAAAATACAAAAAAAAACTTATGTTTCTCTACACTCGGCACCAGAAACTTTTTTGCACCACTACAAGCGACTTTCCTTCTACTCTTACACGACAATTACCATCACTTGACTATATTTCATTTTCGCCTTGTGCACCCCCGTCTCACGTAACGCTGTCTGGTTTTTCTCAGAAGTAGCGAACGGTTTCTCTTGTCCCGCCCCCGGCGAGGTCTCCAACGCTGGCTCCTTCAGCCGCCACGCTCACCCCGAGGACTGCCGCAAATACTACATCTGTCTCGAGGGCGTGGCTCGCGAGTACGGCTGCCCCATTGGCACCGTGTTCAAGATTGGAGACGCTGACGGCACTGGTAACTGCGAGGATCCCGAAGACGTTCCCGGATGGTAAGTTTAGATCGATAACGTTCACGATTATAAAAACTTCCTTATCAGTTCAAGTAAACCAATCTTGACTAAGACGCTTGAACGAATCTATCAAATACTTCTCTGAACTTACTGGTTGGATATCACTGGTGTGGTGTGTAATCAGAATCTATTCGTGTATTTAACAACTTTAATGTTCAACTTAGCTCCTGTAACCGACCCGAAAGCAGTTTCTTCTCCTTGTGACTAACCATCCATGCACCGTTCGAATTGCCAAACGAGTTCTGTCGTACCGTCATAGTTATACACATATTATTGACATGAGCGTGTGTATTATATTTGATCGATGTAAATATGTGATGTAACATTTAATTTTGTTCGTCGCATCGCTTGAGGCCTGAGCTATTGTCGCCGGTGATTTGGGTCAACCATGAAATTAAAATGCCCGAAGAGAAGCCGCGCGGTTCGCCGTGCGGTGTCCGCGGAGAGTTCGTGGTCATTGCCGTCCGGCATGCAACGGAGTCCATATGCTAATGCTCTGTTTGTGACATTTAACCGTAACTCGTTGACCGTGTGCGGTCCATATATAGTTTGATACGACATTGATGAGACTTACTAGTACATATATGTACGTAGATGATTCATTTACTTAAATAGGTTTATATTTTTATAAATATATTTGTTTAGTGACGAATGTTATTGTAATATTCGGATCCGGTTTATTGTATGTCTGGCTCAATGCAACGGAGCTTCGAGATGCGTTTATCTCTATCACGACTTACACGATATTTCGAAGGTCAATAAAGATCGAACAATATATTTTTGCTAGTTCCATACCGCGTTATTCGTTGGAGGCAAGAAAAACAAATGTTAAACAGCATTCTCAGAAAAGCGAGCGGACAGGTATTCTTATTGCTGTTTCAAGGCAGTTCACTCGATATCGGGCGACTGAACGAGTTCTTGTTACACAATTTACAATTCTCTTAGTCACAACCGTCCAGTAGTAAAAGTTGCTAGGAATTAAGGTTTTATACCGAACACTTGCGAAAATGTGAAGTAAAAACATTGGTGTAGAGTTAAAGAATAGTAGAAGCGACAGGCTGTAAGGTTCGCGTACATTTTCAGCGAGGACTACTACGGTGCTCTGGATCTGAAGGCGATTAGGAAGAGCGAGCTCTTGGCCGGTATCCAGACCGACGGCCAGACCCGCAACACCCCGCCCAAGCAGCTCAAACCCCGCCCCCAAAAAGAGAATTAAACAATCTCTTCCCACCACAGCCTATTAATACTCATATCGTTACTAAAAACAAATCTCCGCGCACCGGAAGCCGCGATACACCACATATGATATTGGCTGGATATTGATCATATAATTAAAAAAAAAACAAACGTCGCTTTGATGCACGGAGATGTTGTTTCAGGTTCAAATTTCGAATGTTAAGTAAGTGGAGACAATTTGATTTGTATTCTTTTCTAGTTGCCAAATACCTTTCTCGTTGTAGCCATTTTTATAACAGATTCATGAGGCAGGTTAGAAAGTTAGTGAAAATAATAAAGCGGTAAACATATTTATTATTATATTGTAACTTTAGTTTCGATAAACTCCTGTGCGGGACGTAAATACCCGCCGGGACGTCAACTTTTTTCATTTATGTAAACTAGATGTTTCGCATTCATAAACACCGCAATATGGGTTTGCATTTAAATTTATATCAGTATATAACGATGTAATACAATATACACATCCATTATACATTCATAATGTTACACCCATGACCTTGTAAATATATTGTACTGAATTATCTCGCTGCGACTGAGTGTTGTTGTTTGATATAGAAACTGTAATACTTAAGGTTAACTTTTAGTGATAAAATAAACAAAACTATAAAAATTTATCCGTTGTATGTTTTTTTTTTATATTTGTAAATAGAGTACTGTACTGTGCACAATTTTCCCAGTAACATTATCTACTTTCACGACCACTCTACTTCCTATTTTGTCTGCAAACACTTTCTAATAACATTTTAATACCTTCTTGTTTCTTTCAGTAATTTACCTACTTGTTTTCTTAATCTGTATATACTTCAATAGAAACTCTTAACAGCCAACTTCTTACAAGCGGCACTGACCTTATTAGGTAAGTTGTTTGTTATTGAAGCTTTTGCAAAAATATTAAAATTTGAAAAAAAAATAAAGCTAATTTAACGTACCTATGTGGAAACAAATTATCATTTAAAGCTTAACAATGTTTGACAAAGCCAGTTAATTTATATATTTAATATGCATATTATTTTTAAATTTTCACAGTAAAGCCAATTTCCACGGTGGCCTGCAATATTTTTGGGCACGTGTTCGTGTGTGGGTTCGTCGTGTTATGATTCGGCTTTGATTACAGTGCACCGTTTAATGAACGTTCAATTGGTTTACAGCGAAGACTACTACGGAGACGTGGACTTGAAAGCGCTCAAGAAATTGGGATTGTGAATGTCTAGGAGCGACTCCAAGGACAGACTGAATATCAAACTTTCTGAATTAATCTAAAGGTCTCTGCTGCGGGCTTCTTCGGAATATTTTAATGTGATATATGTTTTTTTTTATTTACGTTTACATCTACATATTTTTTTAACGAGCAAATGAGGATACATCGTGATAAACTTAGTTTAGATTACGATCAGATCTTACATCATTTTCCATTTTTTTTATGAAAATAGCTTTCCATATGAAGATAATGCCAATACATTACTATATGAAATTATCGTTACAGCCCATATTTTATAACGTTGTACGGACTATATCATAGATATTTTGAAAGAGGGTAGATATGACAAATTTTAATATATTAAGTTATATTTTAAAACACATCAGTTAGACTTTTATAGATTTAATGAAACGAAAATAAGCTGTCTGTCTGAAGAGGCGCTCGATTGAAATTACATTCATGTTTGAAATTATTATTCCGTTATGTTACATACAGTACATCAAATTTTCTTCATAAAATCTCATAAATAATACTCGAAGTGAGATGACACTGAAGGAATTGTCGAAAAGTTACAATAATGTTTTAGTTGTTGCCAAAAAATTACTGAAAACTAACTTAAGACACTTTGACATTGCACCATCAGTCTGCGCGTCGGTGCCGTGTCGAAATAAATAGGAACGTTTTAGTCATAAATGTAAAATAGAGATAATTTAATTAATTTAGATAATATTTTTTACTAATTATTGTAAATAAAGTTATAATCCAATATGCTGAATTTATTTATCGTAGACCTTATTCAACGTTTGAATAGGAACCTACTCATATATTGATCATCTTATTTTTTAATTTTGTCGACATCAAAGTATGAAAAGTTTATTAACATTTTATGTTCTAGAACTGTGAATTGCCGATGTTTGTATTAAGTAAAAACGTAACTTTACGCCTGTAATTCCCGAAGGGGTAGGCAGAGGAATGCAGAACATACCCACGATTCATCGGTTACGTTTACGTCCCACTATGCAATAGGTGGTGAGCCTATTGCCATGCATGGGGCACATATCCAGACTCCGAACCACTACTAGAAAATCTAAATTAGAA
>DWEI01004893.1:0-11259 GCA_018245875.1 Mysoria ambigua
ATAATAATAATTTTTCTACAATAATATAATATGCAAAAATATAGTAAAACTCGAACGAGCAATACAATTTTGTATCGCGCATTTGAAACCGCTAACAAACCGATGTGTAACGTTTGGCCTTTCAAAGAACCACATTGTTTTCTTTCCCTTCAACCTCTGCGTTTAAGCGTTTCAGTTTGAAGAAAAGCTAAAAATATTCGACACCCAGACATAACAAGTCGCGTTGGGCGTCCAATGAACGCGCGTTACAAAATCGCATCCAACCAGCGCCACACGAATTACCCGTTGACAAAGAAAAGCGCTAAAAAGCCAACGGCCGCGTAACTGACGCGACACTATCACGGCTCCGTAACCTGCTTTGTGTGGCAGTCGGAGAAGGCGTGGGAACCGCGCCCGATCCTTGCCGCGAAGGTCGAGATAAGTCTTGTGATAAAACACGCACTATGCCGCTTATTGTTCTATATGCCAACATTGTTAATACGTTCACATAACCGCCGAGCCGTACAGTTGTCTTGTTTCGACACAACGAGGTGATACAGAGTACAATTATACGCACATATAACTGTAACGCATTTTTTTTTTGCTAACAGTACATAGAGTATGATGCTGTTAAAGACATTATTATTGAATTTAAGTTTTGGAAGAACGTCCGTTGAAATAGCGGATGAGCATATTGTCATACACCGGGCACCAATCCACCTTCAGGTTACTAGGAATTTCGATTTAAAAAAAAAACAATTGTAACCGACCTAGGGATCGAACATAGTACGTGTCGTTCAGTAGTCGCTATTGCAACTATACCAACATGACAAATTAATAAATGTATTCGTATAAACGCAACTTTTAAACATTATTCTTTACGCGCGTTCATCTACATAGCTATAACTACATTCCTATATTTTTCAATTAGTCGAAATCAAACCGAGCCTCGCAGACCACAACCGGGTTCTGTATAGCACGCGTGCATTATATTTTCACATGATTATTTGATAACATCTCAAAGACCTACACGATCAAGTTCTGTCGACTTGTTCCGTTGCAAGTATTAAGACGTTACGAAATATCAACAATTGTCCATTGTTCCTGTGAACGAGTCAATGTTTATGACGCACAGATTGTATTCTACTTTGCAATAAGAGCACATTTTAATTTATGTGATGTATTGTAAGATTATCTAGCATCACATACATAAAACAGCATGCATAGTATAAGGGCATTTAATAATGATTATTGTCTTTAAAGGGTAAGCAGAAAGAAGCGAGTTCCGAACGGTTCAATTACTACGGACATTGCGAGTTTTTCTTACCTTCATAAAAACTATTCGATCTCACTGAAATATAAAATATCGTTACATTCAAAATATTTTCAATACAGGGCCTATTTAGAAAATATTTTTTTTATAAATATTATCTCGTTGCACAACTTACTGTCGATGTCACGACAAACTCGTAAAACACGTTTTCACACGCTAACCGTTTACGAAATATATCTAAAATATGTCCTCTCGTACCTCGCATACTCGCCTCATTACACTTGCATATGCTTAAATGTAGCCATTTCAAGCCATCGGAACGCTATAAAAGGTGTGCCCTGGTCGATCATGGGCCGTTTTATATGCTATATCATTAATAACTTTACCCTTTGGCAACAAGTATAGTGCCGACGCAGGCTAAGGTCAACCGATACTATCGTGATATAATGCATAAAAAAGTTTATTAAACTTAATACAGGTATTAATAATACTACGAATATTAATAATTAAGATTTAAAAACGATTATGTTGTTATCTGTCATTTTGTATTTGTATATTAATAAGGTGAAAAAAATAAATTATCTCGTAGTAATATTTATTTAAACAATTACGTATAACCAATGAATGTATTTATAAAATTGTGATTTGCTTAAGCTTATATGGAAAATGTATATAAATTATTCAAATTTAGTCGTCCTTATTAATATCTGAACTCTAATATTCTTTGCCTTATTTCACTACGGAAGATCTCATGGTCTGTAACAACGGATTGTTCCAAGATTTGGCGCTGATACTACCATTTACTTGTATTCCTGCAGCTTCAGTCGAAGTTGACTTTTGCACTCTCTACTCTGACTTGACTTGTGCGTACGTACTTACTTAATATGCTTCTAACATTAAACAGAGCATATTTTAACTATTGTTTTAGTATGAGAGTTGGGGAACGTCGCAACTTTCCCCAACTCTCATACTAAAACAATAGTTAAAATATGTAGTTACGATGCGTCGTAGTGATTTTATATTTCTATAATATCATATGAAATGGTTACAAATTAATTGCGATGTTATATATAATTGGTATAGGAACTAAATATTTTATCGATCGGTATGTAAAGGTATAAAAGTATCCTTATTATTGCAAATAAAGTCAGGATGAAAATGAATATATTCATTTCGTATCGAGTTTAATTCAACACGGCTCTTTACAAAACGTTTATATCGTAACATCCTGTGCTGTTGTTATATGGATGCGAGTAGGTCGTGGTCTTTAATAATATGATCGATATAAATGTTACAGGACATCCTCTCGACTGTCCCCGTCCTGTTTATTTAACTCTATGTTTCTAGCGTCATTTAAATAAATTAATTCGTATAGTGAAGGCCGCATTATATTTGTTGCAATATCCTGTCGGTTTTTTTCTAATATCCGTTAATAAAAATGTAATTAAGTTTATTTCCGACTACTAAGCAATATTTATAATACGGCCATTCTTATGTATATCCCGTACGGTTATCCCGTAGTACTCAATATTTATGTATAAACATTGGGTTTTTATAATTTGTACATAGTTATACTTTTACTATAATTGTTACATACCCAGCGCGTCATGAAGACAAAACATGGCTGCAACACGACTCATTTATGTTCTAACAATAAGCTGTCCGTTAAGCTAACTAATGAAATCTCTACAAGACGTTGTTCTAACTGTAGTAAGCTTTGTTATATATTCAACGGTTATTACGACCCAACAATCGGCGATATGAATATAAGACGTATTGTATAACTTTCTCAAATATAAAACGTACCAAATCCACTAGTATTATATATCTAATTCCACTAGTATTCGATCAGTGAAACCAAAAACGACAAACAAAGACTACTTCTACAGCGCGGCAAAATATTGAAGGTTCTAAAAATGCATAGCAATTGTAAAAACTGGATTGAAATTCACTTGTACTTTCTCGAGAAATATGCGACGATCAACAGAGACTAAACTAAGATAACTTTCCGAGCGCACCGTGTCCGAACGAATTTAAAACGTCCGCCTCGTGGCTGATACACTTGACCCACTTCTCATGTTGCATGTCTATGTCGTACTGTAATTAATTCAACAATTTTAAAATGTATATATCCCCTTCAATGGTTTAAAAGATGATTTAATCTGTTTGGAGCTAACCAATATTACAATTTACTATTTAACACGAATAATAGACAATGAAAGGAGACATCACTTTCCCACTAAAAATATTACATTAATTCCCAATAAAGATATTACATTAATTCCCAATAAAGATATTACATTAATTTCCATAGACAACCCACCATTGTGGGTTGTCTATGGAAATTAATGTAATATCTTTATTATTCTTCGCGTACATGATGTTGAGTGGTTAACTTAATAATTTATTCTTATAATTCGTGATACAAACATGTAGAAGCCGGATCAAAGACTTATTTATTCTAAATCCTTCTATTATTCACACACATTAACATAACAGGGTATGATTTTTTCACTTGATATCTGACAAATTACATTAAGTTCAATGTGAAAATTACATTATGACTTCCCACTTTACGTAACAATTTTAAATATTTATGTTTATGTTACATGACAACAAAAACACTTTACAGAGAACATGTTATTATTAAGTATATATGTACAATACATAGTATATTATATACAGTACATTTTCAAACATTGTATACCAGTGTAAGAAAATTGATGCTTAAAAAAGGGTCCGGTTACATAACACGATCTTAGCCTATTTATTTTAAGAGGAGACTTGAGACCAACAAATGAACTTAAGCTATGATAATGATGGGTAACTTACTAATGTAATACAACTTTGTAAATATCACTTCACATCTGTAATCACCGGTAGGCAGGGGAATGCAGTACACTCCCATGTTACACTACTTGCGTTTACGTCTCGCAAAGGAGTAGGCCGTTTGCCCTACACCGGGCAAATTACGAGTCTCCAAACGCCTACTGGAAACCCTAACTTAAAAAAGTCTAATAGTGGCCAACCCGGGACTTCAACCCGGGACCTCGCGATCGGCAGTCGGGCTTGCAACCAACCCGACCAACTAGGCAGCCACAAATCTACAAACGTAACAAGAATTTATTATTATTATTAATTTTATATCTCATTTACAAACTCTTGACCCCAATTTGACCTTAACCGTACTCGATTGTCGAAGGTGCGTCGATATCAGCATTAAGCAGTCGCTTTTTCAACTTTTACGGCGACCTTCGGCGCGCCGCCGCCGCCCTGTTGTCCTCGCGGCGAAGTGGGCGCCCGACATTGCTCAATATTATACTTAATCTTATTCGAACGGCAACTTCCGTCTCCCGATGCACGCGAGTAAGGCTTTATTACTAAAGTTCACGTGATTTGTATTTTTATCAGATCCATGTTATTTAATACAATATTATGTAGTATTACATGTATATTTTTATCCTGCTACGAAAAGTCAATGTAAACTTTTTTTTAACACAAACCGATCAGCGCTAAACACTCGTGAGACCCGACAAGTGCAGTAACCGCGTGAGACACTTTAATTGTTTATAATCGTTGTTTTGAAACTAAGAGCGTATATTGGCAAATCTAATCTGTAAGTTTGTTCGTAGAGTTTTTTTTTCTACTTATGATTATTGTGTTTTTAGCGTACTGGAGCTAGTGTAGTGTAGACTTAATCAGGAATTCAATAGACCTAACTTACTCCGAAGACCAGGTGTCGAATCGAGTTTTTGTGGAGGTAAATGCGTAAGCAATATCAATTAAGTACCTGGTATTCACGATAACGGTGAAGTTTGAATGTTCTCTTTATTATTTTTAAAAACTAATGAAGTCCGAGCAGCCACATATAATTTTATTCATTTTATAAAAAGATTCCATCTAATGAATAAATGACGAATATCGTACGATAAAATTCATAAATTCATCATTTTTTTCTTCTGCACTAGCGGAAAAAATTGATATTATAAAAATAAATAAATGATTGTTTGACCAAATACTGGTTATTCATTTCTAACCTAACGTACGTCCGCTACACACCTCTCAGTCACAGATATTAATAAAAACCGTTCATGACATACAGTTGCCGCGAATGACATTACAATTGATATTGGATCGTTTCGGCATGCTCAAGGGAACACGTTCACCTCAGTTACCGCTTAGACTAGTTGTGCCCCACGTCTCGCTCGATAGAACAATATAATTTATATTTGTACATTTCTACATTTATACCATAAATATTTACATTGGATTTTCAACTCGCTATTTGATTAGCTGATATTTTAATTCATTACATATACATATTAAGATGAATAAGAAAATATATAGAATAATTTTTGCTCTTATTAGAATAATTGTAGCCTTGTCAATTAATGTAAATTACGTTATTAAACGTTGTGTTACATTGTGTTATTAAATGGTGTGCGTGTATGAAGAGAAATATAAATGCAGGAGAGACACGCTAGGTGTATAAGAACAGAGATATTCGACACTCTGTGTCCGATGCCTACCTCGTATGGGACATGGCGTGACATTATAAAGATAAGATCAACTAGATGCGCATAAATTGCTAACAGATAGTACTGTAATTAAAATAATTCGAATTCATCTATCACATATCCACGACATTTTTGTTCACGGCCTCACGGTTAAAGTATGTAGCGAATGAGTATCTGTTGATATTCGCTACAATTCGCTGCAAATGTTATGACAATTTTCAAAATAACACACGTACTAAGTCGAGGTCGATCGCTCTGAGTGTTATTCTATTAGTCAAATTTGCCAAAGTATGCCATGGCCAAGGATTTGTAAAGGTTATTTATTGAATTGTTAGATCGAAATAAACATGCCAGTTACTTATGTCGCATTGGTTGTATGTGGTCAAGTTCTTCCGGTTATGTTTAAGTAGAAGTCCGATAATCGCGTAATGAAATTGCATTCTGAATCACTTGGATACCCACTGACTGTTGTATATTTATAAACATTACCTTATATAAATATGGAGATACGTTTCATAACACCTAGACGTGTTGCAGTGATATTAAAATTATCAATAATTATGTTACAACGAAAACACGTATTTTAAAAGGTACAACTTTTTTAGAAACCAGAAATAAACCACCCGGTTGAAAATAACTAGAATGTACAGATCGAAAGATGGAATCACTATAATAAAATAAACATGGAATTCGAATCCGCGTATTGTGTCTGGTCTGTATTCATTTCCCACAACAATCGCATCCAGCGAGGAAACAACGAAGAAAGTTTCCGCCCGCAAAATGCAATTTGTGTCATTCGCCGAGCGGAACAGGGCTCCGAGAGACAGCTGCGTGCTGTGCGGCCCATCGCGGACTGGTTGATGCAAGAAAGTGGGCTATCAGATTCGAGAATCGACGCCGCGAATACAAATCAAACTGAAAAAAAAAACAGACTTCCGATTCTCCCCTAATCCGTAAGGCTGATCCGGAGTTAGAAGTATTCAAGACCGGCATGCGTACATAATGAGTGAAAATTACAGAAGCAGGTCAGTTTTTTACAGATGGTTATAACTAGCGTCAATATGCTTTGCTTACTCTCAAAAGGACCTGGTGTGTGTATTATACCGAAAGTAATAACTGTGACGTATACATTATTTTTGCGCTTATTTTACAATCCATTTATTTCCGTAATACTTTAATCTAAATTTGTTTTACTGTGTTCACCTAAGCAGATAAATAACTAATTTGTACTGTGATAATTCAACTATAAATTTGTAATGTATCGCTAATAGTTTGTTTATGTTGGTTACCAATCGCACTGGTTTGGGTAGCCGCCGTCATTACGGATATTCAGTATATAAAAAAAAACGATTACAATCATTCACGAAAGCAGGCCACCGGGTCTATTAGAAGTAATCGATAACAGATTGGATATTTTATCATCAATACCTCATGCCTCCGTGGAAAGTCCGATCACGTTTATAACGCCTTTCAAATAATAATGATACCAGTAATCTTCGCGTGTCATTTATATTTATCATGCAAATACTTTTTTTTTTCTTCTATGTTATCTAAAAAAATATTTAGACATTACGTACCCGCAAAAATATGCGGCCATACATCGTTTAGACATACCGACCTGCTGCTAGTTACAAGGAAATTGTAAATATTACAATAAATGAAAACAGGGTCACCTAGACAGCTATTTATGAGTCATTTTACGTCGACTACAGTGACCACTAAATACGATATACGCAAAGTGACTGGCAGCGGTTAGATGCAAAGAGCTGAAGATCGAGCTCAGTGGCGTGCTATTAGATAGGCATAGGCCTATCCAATAGCACGCCATTGGGGGTCACAATAGCAGCAGGGATAAACAATAGGATGATGATAATGATAATGATGATGATGATGATTATGATGATGATGATGATGATGATGATGATGATGATTATGATGATGATGATGATGATGATGATGATTACAGTGATCACTGAGTTACACCTACCTGTACTTCCCAATAAGTATTTCGTGTATTTTTTATATGTACATACATAGGTACGTAAGTACGTATAGATAAGTCCTACATAACTTCACGCCAGGTTCCATGTTAGCAGAGTCCCGACTCCCAAATATCTCTATCCTTACAGACATGCCAAACATCTCCTGTATTCATCACTTTCCTGTCACTTCAAGTTTTTAAGTACAGAGGCATTTGGCACTCAGTGACGACGGTAAAAATTATCATATTTTCACCCTTTCCTCTTAGAATATAATAATAGACGTCAACATCCTAACTAATTATACGCACGGAGAGGTTACTTTACCGGTGAAATCCATTTGTTACGCAGCTCAATAAATTCACTGAAAACGAGTAATATAAATTACACGAAAGCATTGAGAATTTATTTCATGAAGCGCTAGATTAGTCTAGATTTTTGATAAGCAAATAGTTATTACTTCACTGATGAATATATATTTTTTTCTAGTATTTGAAGTTTAGGCTACGATAGGATAAGTGAGTCCTAGCATCGATAACAGCATAGATCGACTTTCGTTGTGTCATTGTAGAACTATGAGGTTATTGGATGCTTAATTCAAAACAAACGTGAAACAATCCATATTTAAAACACTTAAGCGCATTAGTAAAACAATTTAGTTTATGTTTGCTAACAACTTAGTAAAACACTCGATGTGTTTGCATGTCAACTAACGGCCGCTACGCATTTCACTAAACAACAGATTAAACATAGCGAGCGTCGGGCTTTTAGCAAACGTTGTTTTGTTTGCAAAGTACGTTAGCCAAAGGAGTTGTGCGAAGTTCAAGATTTGTTGAACTTGCAAATCTTCTAACTTACCTAATTTTAATAAAATTAACACGAAATCTATCCAATTGTCTATCAATTATCGCATCATAAATATCCTTTCCTTAATGAAAATCCAAATCGATGAACATTTTACATTATTGATGTCCTTAATTATAAATATCATACCTAAATATGGTACAGATTCAATATGGTTATACGTATCAATGATTAATAGTGTCTCCGTCGATTAGCAATGATTTATAACACTGATTAATAATGATAAATCTGCGTACACGAAACTGAATTATGAAAAAATAATGCAAACATAGGACGCCTACCGTCAATAAATGATTAACGTGAGACATATTGTTCACTTCAGCGATCGCCAAAATAATTTTACATTAATGACCATCCAAACAGTTTAAATCGACGAAACATTATATGATTATCGAAGACAATATAACTAAACAGACACATATCACAAAAGGTACAGCATATTTACACGCGGCAACCTCCACAAACAGTACCAAGAAGTCCGAGTTTCGCCGTAGGAGTTCGTCGACCTTCCCCGCGCGGAGATCAAGCGCGTCTGAAGGTGAAGGCGAGCGCGCGCATCCCGCGCCGAGTGCACTCATTGTGTGCCCGCTTCGTGACTGAATGTGAACTGCCCACGTCGCCGAGCACAGCGACTGTGATGCTCGAGCACACAGCAATACAACTAACAGCTTGTCTCAGTACTGTCCTGAGCATAGGTCTATTGTAATTATCGCTTTCAGCGCGTAATCAATCTAGTGAACTTTTGTCTACATTTCTTTGTACATCCTATAAGTAGTGTTTTGCTTTCAATAATCGTTATTGGCTGTTATATCAATATCAATATATTCAAAAATCAGATTGCGTTATCTAATCGGACCTTAAGCAGAGCGCGTGCTATTGTAACCTAATGACGGACGAGCTACAAAATGTATGTACATGCTCATGTAAATCCATTTTTGTACTCGGACACAGAACAAATACTTTGCGCTCATCACACAAAGATTTATCCTGGGAGCAAATCGAACCCACGACCTTCCGATCCGCCGCCAGCTCTAACCACTGAACCGACGGACCCAGTTTTTATATGGCTCACTTTTACCACATAACTACGTGCTTCGTTCGTGTAAAAAGAACACAGACGAATGCTCATATAGTTATAAAACGCATAGCCACAACATACTAACGTTGATTTTACTTCGCAAAGTTATACCAAATACGGGTAAGTATTAAAACTTGAAGCAATAACATCACGAACGTCAGTTTTTTCTACGCGATAACTCGTTGATGCATCACTCGCTGAAACAATTGATTATACGGACGGTGATATCATGATATCATAGCGGACAGAATGAATGAGAATCAACACTGAAAAACACTTTGCTTAACTGCACTTGTATATTTAAGAATTATTCATGACGATCATCAGTCATTAAGTGATGAACTGATTGTACAACACGCTCTTTAACAATTTCGTTCATTCTCAGTACCCACTCATTCCAATTTATACTGCGGTGATTACATGCGTGATGTTACGTTTTTGTTATGTATTTAAGAATAACGTTAATTACGTAATTGTTACGTTTTAATATTTGGTCGCGAATTGATATAAAGCAAAAAGTATCTACTGTTAAACTCAATTTTGACAACGCATTTTATTAGACATTTCGAGCAACCGTCCATGAGAAATGTTGATTTATAAACTGCACGTAAACTTAGGACTCATAATTTAAAAAAATGTTTTTTTATTATGGCTTGCAATTTATTACCTTGTAGTATTTATCGTATCCGGAAAGTTTCTCCTTTCCATTACACAATTATCCACACTTTTGATTATGCAAACAATAACATATCACCATTCAGAACACTGGAACTATAATGTTGTCAAACTTATTTTACTTTATCGTGACCATAATAAAATAACTCTGAAGAAGTTAAACTTTGTAACGTTCATACTCGTAGCGTGTAACAATCGGAAACAGCAACAAAAACATCGCCAATAATACGTTTTTAAGCCACTCAAATATCACTTTCTATTATTATAGCTGAATATAATATCGGAAACTGCCGCTAAATGAGTATTATGAGTGCAAAGACATTCAATTACGAAATATAAAAGTAGCCAAAACTTGCTGGATCCATGCATAACGGAACACAGTAAGTTATTCAATACTAATCATACTCGTAAAAAATAATTACAATCTTTGACTGAATGTTAATAATCATAGTGAATGAATGAATGACTAATTCCTGCGGAAAGCTTATTTACGACAAATTGGAAAGTATAGATTTCAGTTTCATGAGTGCAAAGTTAAAACTCTAATCCAAGATTTTTACACCATCATAAAACATCTATAATCCACAAATAAATACGCTAGGGATTTCAAAGTAACAAAGATTTACGTTTTGCGTATCGGATATTAAACGGTAGAAATAACAAGAGTACATAACATGACACCAGGTCCCTAACGGCGTACGCAGAGAGCGCCGAATGAGAAATACCTCTGGCCTTACATGTCTATCGCGCATCGTCTGCACTAATCCACTCTCTTCATACTTGCACACCGGCCCTTCTTGAGGGCATTTTGACAATAATTCCCATATAGCCCGATGCATGGCAATAGGCTCACCACCTATTACATAGTGGGACGTAAACGTAACTGATGGTCCA
>DWEI01004894.1:0-11258 GCA_018245875.1 Mysoria ambigua
ATATACAAATTAACATACACACATACATATTAATATTTTTACTCAAGCACATGGGTATTTTTTTCATTTGCCAATACATATCGTGGACACTTGGACAGGAAATTGCCGAATGTGTATCGGATGTTTTCTGCGACCGTTATACTTGCGCGAGGCGTGTGCACGTTCATGTCTATGGCGCGAACACACACACACACATACACACACACGTGTATTGTTCGCGCTGTCGCCACCGCTACGACGCACGCGACACAACTAAACGCCTATGTACAACTAAAGGCGAACAAATAATCATTTCCGATTCTCCCCCGGTCGGTGAGAAATGTTTTTTTATATCTTTTCTTTATTTCCGTAGATTATAGCTATACAATGTTTAGCACATAACGATAATCTTATTTGTTACGTCTTAGAAAAAATGTGTTTTTCTATGGTCGCGATAAAAGGTTCATGAATTGGTATAGGAACTATAATGTAACTTCACGTCTGCAGTCCTCAAAGGGGTTGGCAAAGGATTGTATACATTCATACGTGTGACCAGTAAAGTTTACGTCCTACTATGAAATAAGTGGTCAGGCACCGGTCATAAATCGAGACTCCGAGCCGCTATTACAATATTTAAAATACCGAAATCGAACGGTGCCCGAGCCAGGATTTTAACCCGGCACCTCCTGCTCGGCGAACTCGATTGAAAAAAACACGACCATCGATGCTGTCAACGTATTACTTATAATAATTATACTTTTCAGCAACACGGTATCATACAGGAGGACAACACGGCTGCGTCCGTCTACTGCCGACCGACGTTTATAGCCACCGAATTATCCGTAACATTGTATGATTGCTAACCAATTTGCTACATATTTTCTATAACACACCGTGTGTGATGTGTGCCTTGTAATCGTGGGCGTTTGCGACCATCCTGCCGAATGAGAGTCAATTGCTGATTGAACGCTATGTGCTGCTGAAAAAACTGTCTTAAGTTCGATGCCCGTGCAAAGTATTGTGCCGAGCCGGAATTGTTCGATCGCGCCACAGTTTTATTAATCTTTTTATTTTGAAATTCTTAGTAATATCTCTGAGTCTTACGTTGTGTCCAGCAATAAATTCATTCCCTATTCCATAGGACGTATTAGAAAAACAGAAAAATGGGGGTGCCTACTACACTTCACTGTAGAACCCTTCGAAGATATAGAGATCTGAAATTATGTTAACGCAATCTACACATAGGTTTAATATCTATATTTGCATAAACACACATTAGAAAAAGATGTATGTACGTATTCATAAAATAATAAAATAGATTTTAAAAAATACATATAATTACATTCAAACAAAATATTAAGTCAACTTCTGATATAATGCCAGTTTTTTTCACCTAATTATTATTAATTAATCAAGTGACCGGACCGGAGTGGCTTCTTATGAAACCGCGGAGCAAAAACAGCTGCGGCGTAATAAGTGAGTTATAAAAAGGAGCATTCAAAAGGACTCGTAGTTAGCGGTTGAATTAATTTTTAAGAAGTACAATGGATGATATTGCTCTGCCCGAATACTGTTTTTATTAAAAGTTCCTAAGAGTCCTAATATAGTTGCTTGTAGTTTTCCTACCTTTTAAAAATCTCAATAAACCTTAGCATTTCATTTGTATTTAAAAGGCAAAGATCGAGATGGCTAGCAAAACATGACGAAAACAGCTCAAGCGCTGTATTGCTATATATATTGCTGTCAACGCTAAAAGCGATTGCTTAAAAGCAAAATGTGTGGGATGGCTTAAGTAACAGTGTGGAGCATTGTTTCCCAACCTATTTTGTGCCATGCTCTACCGTAACCCTTCTATGAATTTTAAAAACCCCCCTGTAATTTATATAAATTGTAACATTAAGAAATTGTTTTGTTCACTTAAGAAACATAAACGATGAGTTCCAGGAAGAAATGGCTATGAAAATGTTAACAAACCAGAAAAATTTAAAAATCTATGTATAATGAAAAACTGAAATTCAATTGTCAAGAACATTGTCGAATTGTCCCCTTTAACTATCAAATCGCCCCGCTTTCGGGGCGTGGGCCTCACGTTGGGAAACACTGGTGTAGTTTCAGTTTAAATATTAGCTTATTCCGACTGAAATATGTGAGAATCTGTTAAAATTACATGCAGATAACCCCTAACTTTTGATTAAACACCTCTTCTTTCATTAATGCTTTGATACAAAGTACAATTTTCGCTCACATTTCTCTTTCTCTCTCCGTGCGTTATCAATGAAATTTCTGGGGAAAATTTAAACATACAGTTGATAAAGATTTTGAGACAAGCATCGTATTTAAATATGTTAACAGACAAAATATCTCTCATTACGCCTTTCTCGTTAACTCTGCCAAATACGTTGTAAGCCATGAAAAAAAGCCACAACTATATAAAACTCCTAATAAACATACATATTATACGTTCTGTTCGAACATACGTACTTACAGTTGTTCTTTGATGTACAAAATACTAGCGTTTTAACCTACCCGAAAGCCCTTAAGGTAAAGTAAATTGGATAAAATCCAAGCTAGAAAGGGTAACGCGCAAGGCGCACATAGCGGAGGTGTTCAGAGCCAGACTATTTAAATACTTCGCCGTCTATCTACGCGGGCGCGCGCCCCTGGGACAGTACATTTAAATCAGGGCTGTCCATCTAAATATTTCAATGTTATAAACTTACTAGACTGAATTATATAAAAATAGATGAGATCAGCGAAGCACTGATTGATTTAAAAAACCTTGAGGCTTAAACATAGTAGGGGAATGGTGGAGGATTATGTTATTATAATTATTATATAGTTATGCCAAGTCCATAACGGGACAGGCAGCAAGGAAACCCTCTTCGTTGTATTATACGAAGTCGATGAAATAAACATACAATTAAGATTGACCATTATAATAACGTGATACTCATAAAATTAACAGGTACCTTTGTTGTTTAATCTCATTAAAACACTAAAGGGCAAGTGACTCTGCGCCACATTATAGGTATAAATATTCGATTTACTGAACCCACATTTAATTTGCTAATACCGGTTGGTCACAATCAATATTATACCTACGAATTTTCACCAAATAAATTTTATCTTTTTTAAAATTCATGATCATTAAGTATTGTGTCTATATACATATAACACACTATACATAAAATGATATTATATATAAACAAGCAAGGTTCACCGATGTTAATTTTAAATCAAAAATTTTATATCCATATAACGTGCTATTTAATTACTATCAGCAACCCTGGCGTAGATGGATGCGCAGCGGCCCTGTCCTGGCCACTCGGTGCCGCTGCACTGTTTTTTCCCGTCCCGTTTATCCTGGAAATAACATAGGCCCGCCCGCCCAGGGGCAGTACAGTATCGATGGTCTTTTTTTGGCTTGTCGTAGGCAGTCGCAAGGGTTGATTTCGCACTATAATAAGGGTGCTGTCGGGTAGAAAATCGAATTCGCAGACAAAAGAATTGTCTAGTCTAATCTGTGAGAAAATTCACACGAATGGATTTTTTTTTCTTTTAGGAACAAATATAATAGAGATTCATTACGTATTGTTCGTTCGTAGGTTTAGGTTTTAACTTTCGCCTAGTGAGTTTAAAGACTCGAATCTCTGGCACGAGTCTCTAATAATGTACTCGCTAATAAATAACTAAAATACCCGTGGAGAAAGATATCGCTATACATACATAAATGTCGCCATAATCGGTATAATGTTCTCTATATCTTGTGAAGTTTCACAACCACTAGAGTATCATCGAGAAATGATATGAGAATGGAAAAACCGAAAATCTCATGAGACACAATTTAAAGTTTTCGAATTTTTAAAACGTGGAACATCTGGTGGTGATTGCAACGCAGAGCGTAGAAACGGACGCGCAAACGCGACTCCCACCCCATCGACGCGGCGACGCCGTCTCGCCGCCGAGACAAAAGTTACTCGACGACTTCACCAAGTTAGACGGCAACTCGAAGTCAACACACACCGCGCCGGTTTATAAGCCAGCCAATAAGCTTGGAACATCTCAATGTACAGGTAAGACAGAATATAATGTAGTTAATACAAATCTCAAATGCACAGTCATTTCAGAAACGTTTCCAATTAAATTAAATTGGTCGAAGGAGGTTAATGCTATAGAACTGCGCAGTTTAAATTTAACGTGATATATACTTTTTTATTGACAGCTAAAAATACCGACGTGAAATCAAAACATGCATATCTTGTGTTTAATAATAAACTTTAAACACGGCTTCCTTCACGTACTTTGTCGGGAAAAGTAACCAATCCGTAAAAAAATCGCAGTTTTCAACAAAAATAATGCTTAACTTGTCATTTATTATTATATCGTAACATAATATTGCTAACAGCATAGGCGGAAAACACCAAGTTTAAAGTTACCACCTTAACCGCGATATACCAAATTTAGGCTTGTTTTAATACACCATGGATAGACCTAGTACGCCTGGGATGGTTATCTACATTCAACACAAGTTCCTTCAAATATCACTTTCATATCTGGAATGTATTGTACATATTAAAAATTAAACGATAACAACTACAACAGAGCAAAGTTTTAAGCAAATATATTTTTGGAAATGAGAACCGAATCGCATAAACCCAGTCTTAAAAAAAACTGTAGCCACATGCGTTGTTACAAAACGAATGTGAATATGTTTAGCCCTTGTTCCGAAGTATTAATTCACTTTAAAAGGGCGCCGAACTTTCGGAGGTCGCGGTATATTTCGGTAATACATTAACGAAAATGAAGCCTACGTTGAAAATTCAAAATCAAATTCCATGTGGTTAGCTGCTCCAGCGGATATAACACACGATACATTTAAACGTGATTATATGTTTACATGTGACATGATTCTATTTTCATATATAATCACATCAGTCTTATACAAGATTTATTCTGACTGGTAAGATAGTTGTTTCGATGTGCAATATTGATTGCTTAAAAGTTTTTAGTGCCACTTTTTAGTTACCAGGTCAACCTCGGGAGCAGGAAATTTTTTATAATTTTCAAAAAAGATAAATAATATTAAAATTCAAAGAAAACAGTATGTGTAAAAGTTGTAATGTGAATACAATACAATAATATCACAAATCGTGAAAATTGGCTTTAGTGAAACAGTATAGAGATTTCTCTTTATAAAATAGATAAAAAACCCTTAGCACATGTCTTTGCTTCGTTGCTGGCCTTATGTTTACTCTCACCCCTTGATACATTTACGGTCTCGCAGGCAACTAATCGCCACACTCGCAAGTCGCAAGGGACATCGACGACGCGACACGATACTCGTCAAACGATTCATTAACATTTACTTATTTATTGAGTTTGGCTTATTTATACATTAAACCCACTCTGAGACACAATAGGTGTGCTTCCATTGGTGCCCGCAGACAGTGAAACTGTCATTTGCCAACAAAACATTTAGAGTCCAGTAGACTACAAAGTACATGTTTCCGTACTCCCTTGACACACATAGCGACGACAACAGCCAAGTGAAGTCGTGAGAAAGCGCCGACTCAGCGCGATCGCTAGATTCGCTCAGTGTTCACACAAAAGCCGCGCTCGGAAGCCCGCGCAAAGGGCCGGAAGTTCGGCAAACCGGCCTCGTGTATTGTTCCCGGAACACAAACTTCCACTCAAAGACCACGACGGGCTAAACTAGTGGAATATACAGTGAAATCAACTTGGATATGCTTAGAGTATTTTAGTTATTCAGTTTCATTGGATCTTGGGCAGGGGGCAGTCTTAATCCTTGTGATTATGAGAGGAAACCCACTTCTGGCTGGCTAAAGATGAAAGGGTTAGCGAAGACGACAGTGATAATGGCGATAAGGATGATGAGAATAATGATGATAAGGATGAAAGTGATGATGATGATGATGGTAGTGATGTTGATGCTGAGTTATGATGATGACCATGTTTATAATGATGAAGACGATGAGCATTTAAGAAATGTCTCGTATCCAATTTAATTATGAAATTGAAAAAATGTCATTTATCCAACAAGGCGGGCCCTGCCACAAGAGCGGTGACCACTTTCGTTGCACGATACATGTGACGAATTTGTTACCTTTCGCTCACACTTCGACCGTTCGCGGCTCTGTACTTGAATTATACGTACCTGAAAATAAAATAAGCATATTATTACATGCAAATTAAGAAAACATTTCTGTAAATGAAAATTGGAAAGAAAGTCATTTATAAACACAACTAGTAATACATACACAGATGCTTTTTTATTGTACCTATATTATTTTATATACATGTATTTTTGTACAAAGATTTTGTACAAAGAGAAAGTTTCTGTTTTATTAAAATAATCATGAAAATACAATGATATTAATGAACTTTACAGTGTTAAACTTATACTATCATTTGACATCTAAATAATATTCCATCTAGTTGTTTCAGCGAACCACACTTTGCAGTATTTATTAATTCAATCATTTGTTAAACCCAACAGCGTTACAAAATTAATTAAAAGTTAGTACATCATTCAGTAATTATACTTAGTTTAGACCGATTTTGCAAACTATTGCAAAATCGGAATAGCGATAATAGCGATACTAACATTGTAATTGTTTAGTTAATAGCACACATTTGTTCATGTGTGTGTGTGTGAGTGTATGTGAGATTTGTTCATGTGCGTATATGCGTGTGCATATGCCTGTATCAAACTGTTTTCATGTCAAATTGAATTTCGACCGAGCAAAATGTCCAAAACTATGAAGGAAGTAACGAAGATAAACTTCTTACCACGAATATATCGCTATACGTGAATATTCGTGACTGCACGTTTAAACTTGGATCGTATTTACGCCCGATGTATAGCGATAAACACACCTTACACCACGCGACGTTCAATATAAGTAGCAAAAAATTGGAACACTACACTCATGATTTATGTTCCAAATGATGACTATGAAATTTTAAGTGCCTCCCTTTTATGGACTCTTCCACATAAGCCTATGTTGACGTAACACAATGGTGGCGTCCGTCATAAGAATAAGAATGCATTAGTGGAAAAACCATTGGGAAAATATATTTCATATAGCTTTATATCGTTTATTCAAACTTTACGTATTCGTCGGTAGCACGATAACTGTATTTATTCTGCGTCAAAGGGAGTTTACAGGGCGAACGTCAGACGAATATTGTTTATTAATAATTCAATGTTCGAACGAGGCTTGTAAGGAGGAAAACCTTTTATAAATACTTAAAATAGCTTAATGGTTTTTAGGCTTTTTAAAGGGCGAACTATGATGACGTCATGATTTTCTTTTATTAATCCTTCAACGATTCAATGTAAGTATATAAACCGAAAATAATAATTTGAAATTTTTACAGACATGCAGAAATGTTTAGATCACATATTTTCTTTTTCAAATTATTCCCAGTACTGTCTGTCTATTTATCTATCTGTCACTATCTGTCTGTCTGTCGTTTGTCTGTCTGTCGTGTGTGTGACAATAAGCCCATATTTATACTGTTAATATGAATATCTTAGAGTTTGGAAAAAAAAACTTGTTACTACATTTTACCACGTTCTACAAACACGCAGCTCAGACTTCATCATCATCAAGGCTCGAGGCAGCAATCTCTCGCTTTAAAATAATTGAAATGTCTGTTTTCACAGAAATATTCTAAAGTTATGTTATGAAATTTGCTCCACTGTCCGGGCCGGTCTGTTTGAAGGCACCCTAATTCAATAATATACGAGCGAGTAAGCCCACAGCGCTCGGCGCTCGACACCATCAGCCCAGTTGTGGTTTAATCAACGAAACACAGGTGTAATATTACGATGCGTTTAATCGATTAAGTTAATTCGATGACTGCAACGATTCGGTCGCTCGGCGTGTTGTATTGCGTGTCACGACATTCGATAGTTCAACTCGCGTGCGGACTCGCCCGCGTGTGCACCGCAAGAGTTGTAAAGGTGACATTGAAATTACTATAAACGGATAATCAAGATATTTTGTCTGTTCGTTTGGAATTTTTAATTTACCAATACCATTTTCATTTTACCAATGTAATGAAGCAGTTGTTTAAAAATATGTAATGTAGCCTAAGAGCTTAATAAATAATTTAACTGTTCCTAAAATTGTTAAGTACAAACTTAAATATATATTATATATGTCCTTTAACATTAGCAAGACTATTACAATCCTCTGCCTACCTCTTTGCTGAAATACAAGCACAGAAGCATCATCACGTGCGACGCTTAGTGTAGCTAGTCATCAAAATAAAACGCGATGAACACTCGCGTGCCTCTCTTTGTATCTATGTATATGTATATGTGTGTGTGTGCGTGTGAATGTATTTCGCTCGTTCGTATTACACATAGTTCAGTGAATCATAACATAACTATACGAACGATTGTATTACTGATCATTCGATCAGTCGGAATTAATGTCGGCCGATGCTATTACTATAATATGACAATCAAATTGGTGATACACACTCGTGTACAGATATGTGTGTTTGACCGCCCCGTCGGTCTCGTTACACACGCAATTGCTGAGCATAACTTCTTGGGTTCAATGTCGAGTCGTGCAAAATGTTATTGAGATGTTAACTTTAAGCTTATTATCAGTGGCAAACGAGACGTCTGAGATCGGTGCCCGGCGTGAGGCGTAATTATAAAATAAGCGACGTTAACAAGAGCATTATTTTAAATACAACGTATACAATTTAAATTTACAAACCACGACTGCATTGAAAACATCAAGAAAGTACAAAAAAAAGGTATTATATAAATAATGCATGTGCACACTGTGCGCGAACACTGCAAATATGGTTTTAGCGATATTTTCATACTAAATGCGACGCTGGCACTCACAGTATTGCTTCTAGTTAGAGATTTCAATGTCACCCAGATTGAAATTAGTGAATCGTGGGAATTTACTATACACCTCCGTTTATTCGATCGAGGAAATATGGGCGTGGTGTTATGTTACCAACTAAATGGTCACTCAGCCTGTTTTTAAGCTCATATAAGATTTTTTACATAATTGTTTGTTCCTTTTATTTTCGATTTCTTATAATGTGTAAAGCGACCCAATTTTTTTGCTTTATGTAAAATATACTTTAAAAGAAATTTAAACCAAAGCACATGTCAATAAAATGCCATTATGAATCCTGAAAGCTTGTAATAAGTCCCGTCTCCTTTTTGCTACACTGCTAATGATCAATATCTGTAGTTAGTACTCGATAACAAATAGCACTCTATAGAAAAATTAAACTATTTCAGACGTCAACACGCGTTTCATTTTTGCTTTGATTTGATTTAAACCTTTGTGTCATATTCCTTTGAAGCAATACATTCTGATGGTATCAGAAACTCTTAATTCGAGTTTCTTGTGTGACTGTTGAAGAATCACAATCTTACCAATTTTTTCTACACTATTAAGAGACCCCAAGGGTAAATTAGATGAACAGATTAAACAACATGATAGCATTTATCTGCGATAATAAATTACTCTTCTTTAACACTGGAAGCACAAGCTTATGTCTACAGTCTATGTTTACATTTATATTAATAGAAACATTCAACCCTCATTCCTCTCTGCTCAACCCATCAGGGACCTGGCGTGGCGACACAAAAACACCCTCCAACCTAATAAAAAAGTCATAAACAAACATTTTTCAAAACAAAAACGCCAACGCCGTAAGAGGATTAGCGCGGCCGGGTCGCGATTGTACGAGCTCGGGGACGCCATTGGAAAATCGTACGTTATTTGTTACGAGCGTATTATCCTCGTTAGACATTCACCCGACATAATTACATGCTCGTGTAAGTAAGTAGCTTATAATAAAACGTCGGATATAAAATTGGTGTCGGCGGTTAAACACCAATCATTAGTAATCTCAGACACACGTGATCCATTTGTATTGGTAGTCATATCGACTGACACTGTCAAAGTGGTAGACACACGCCTATATGAAGTCCTTGCGATCGCAGCCAACAATAATCCCACGTAGGCGAGACCGTTATTTTTTAATATTACCATCCGAGTCCCATTATTTTCAACGAACATTGGCTATGCTATCATCAGCGGCTTCAATCAGTCGATCATCAATGGTTACCAAATCCATTTTTTGATAGGAGTTCCTCTCAGAATAGTAACGTTTAAGATCACCTCAAAGTCTTCAATCATATCCTCTATGTGCTAGGTACGAAAAATAAATTGAACTTTCCTACAACATTTTCAAACAGCGTTTTATACCCCTATTACGTTCCGTTTACGCAGGGCGGTGAACTCGAAGATTATTACGCTGACGCTTCGTTACAATGGAATTATTGATGTTAGGGCTTGTTCCCAACGTAACACAAATAACTGGCGGCCATTTTGTTTTTAGGATGTCAAAAGTTCATTTACCTAGCAGCACCAAACAGCAATACGATCTTTAAATAGGATTTCCTCTTTATATACTGTCTTTTTTCTTGACCTAAAACACAGTTACAAAGAGTATGCTTGATACCAAAAGTATCCTCCAGCAGTCATCCCTGTGTAATAGTGAGAGTATATGAGTATATTGTACACCATAGGCAATTGTAATATTATAAATGGGAATTTTGGGACATCTTCTCACACAACCATCTAATCTTCGAATAGTCTCGAAGACAGCCTGTGTTATATCTAGGGACGAGACGGCTGACAAACTACGTAAATTCATATTTTTATACAGTTATTTATTAAATACACATTTTTCACCAAAAAATGCAAAACAAATACTATTATATTATATCCATCAGACAAATATTTGTCCTGGTTAAACTTTTAACTTAAAAGAATTAAAATAATGACTTTTCCAAATACGAATTTAAACAACATTTTATTCATTCATACTTTATTGTAACACCCCAAAACAACGAAATAATACAAAAGGCAAACAAAGGATAAACTTTTATAAAAAAAATTCCAAACCCTTAAAGCGAAGCGTTGTACCATTGTTTGTACTGTCGCTATTCACCGCAACCGATACCCGAGGCGCGCGGACAGTGTAGCCATATTCCAACTGCGTCGTGTTGAACGTTTGTAGTAAGTCTTCAACGTCATAAAGCCGTTTCGGGCCATCCCTCATCCGAGCTGGCCGGCGGCGGCGGCGCGGCGGCGCTGTCGGCGGCGGCCGGAGCGATGGGCGCCGAGCACGCGACGGGCCGTGGGGTGACCACCTGCCCTCGTATAATCCGTCGCCTGGAGACTATCGTTGCACACGGTACC
>DWEI01004895.1:0-11257 GCA_018245875.1 Mysoria ambigua
CTACATGGACAAAATGTATTATATACCTAGCGCCATCTTGTAACGTTACCAAACAGCTTCTGAGATTTTTTTACAATATTAGCATGTATTGAAAAATTATACATTTGATACTAATGAAAAAAATGTTTTTTTTTAATGTATTTCGATATCAACCCTTTATCGTTTTTTTTAATGTATGTGTAAATATAAATAAATATTTATTTAAATAGTTTATCCAGCCGTCTAGTTATCGTAACACAAGCTCTTGTGAAGCTTACATCAGGATGTCATACCCATGTGTGATATTATTATTATGTCTGAGCAGTTTCATTACATTTGAAAACAGCCATATAATATAGTTTCTTCGATTGTAATCTAATACTCGTATACCTTGGTAGAGTTATGAAGTTACAACAATTTTAACGCTCTAAATTTCATTATGAAAGTGAAGTAAGCATCGTATAAACATAAGGAATGTATCGTTCAAGAGTCATGAGCTTCGCCACCTTAGCTCGACATATCACACACTCATGCAAACTGACACGCGATTAATACAATTTAATTAATGATGACATTGTTATTTATCAAATATAAAAGTCTTAGAGTTGACTAATACAAGAATATTACGAGAGAAACCGACCTCGTGCTGCAGCGGCAGCTTCAAACGTAATATTGTGTACGGGAACTCATTAAAACAGCTAATCAAGTCGCTAACTACGCTCTCTGAGTAGATAGATACGGTTAAAGATTCTACTTTCGAAACGATTCTGTACCGAGTTACCAACTTCTGAGACAACTCGGCAGAATAAACCCCGCGTCGCTTACGTTTTATTTCCCTCATACGAGTTCAAAGGCACGACGCAATTTTTAACCCCTCCCGAACATTATCCATGCGGATTAATATCCATTTTGAAGTTACATCGGCTTTGTGTTCTATTTCACTTGTGGTAAAATTGAATAAAATGTTACGGAAAAGAAATGGCTTTTGGATTTTCTTATTTCAACAACATTGGACAATTTGAGGCAATTTTTGTGGGTTTAAAGAAAGGTTATATTAAAAGGTTTCTCAAGTCTCAAAAACCTCACGCATGACTTATACTGGATAGGATAATGGCGCCAAATCCTAAATATCGGTATCCTTACAATACCTACATCACATACGTGCTTACATCACAGCTTGATATAGAAATAAGACAAACATAAAAAAAACATCTTGATGAATTATGGATTAGACATTGGTCCTTACCTACGCACTACAGTAATTACAGTAACTACTAGTAGTAGTATTAGTAGTAGTAGTGCACTACAGTAACTAGTGATTATATAAGAGAGACCTTGGTATCTTCTATAAAATCAGCTGTACAAATGTATGCTGTTAGGTCGATGGTGTTCTTTGATTGTCCTACAATTATGTTGCTACATCGAAGAATATTACAATGTACGGGCTTTATGGGACTAAAAATTTCCCTATACGACGCCCGTAATCCCCAGAGAGGTAGGCAGAAGAGCGTAGTACAGTTCCATGTTTCATCAGTTACGTTTAATTGGATGATGGATTGACGGGACTATGTAGTCAGTTATTAAAATATTAACGGTGAATATAAAAATCTGTTAATAGCAATAAAACGAATATACAACTACCATGTTACAGCGTGTTAGCTTTCCCGCCAAAACGAACGCGCCGAAACATTAGCGTTATAGTCTTAACTTTCTCCACCTCGAACCGAAAATCCTCTAATACATTTTCATAAAGGTATAAATATAGACGAGAAATTACGCTGTTGGTTGCATAAAGATGTTACATGGAATTATATTTATTATGTTGAGTAGAACAGTCTGTCTGGCTTGCTGGTTCATGCAAATGTTGCAAGGGAATCAATAAAATATACTACCATTACGACTATATTTTAGTTTGATCAATAAAAATACTAAAATAATTAGAATAAAGAACCGACCGACCGATATCAACCCTTAATCGTTCCACTGTTGGAACATGGGTCTCCTCTCAGAATGAGAGTGTAAAGGCCGTAGTCTGCCACGCTGGCCAAGTATTTTTTAATTTTTTATTATTCTCCAAGTGTTGACTGGTGGAGAATGCCGTTAAGTATTAAGTTCGCCGTTAAGTATTAAGTTAATGTAAATGTCATATATGAATGAATTAAGCCTAACGATAAAATTATACACAAAAGTGGTGATGGTAAAATATGTATGTATACCTTAGCATCTCTGAAAAGTTTTAATACCGTCAGAATTTTTTTATTATGGTTGACGGATATTAGGTGACGACACACTTGGATTGGATAGTAATAAGTTTTATTTCGAGACATTTTGTGAAAGCAGTAACATGATACTAATAGCAGCATAGTTTCGGCGATTCAGTGACTTTATTCGATTGAATAAAGGTTGGAGTTTTCTATAACACATTTCTAGAGACCTCCGTATATGGCGACGAGCGGCTAATGATAGCTTGAAGGACAGAACAAAAGCGGATTGTACCTGCATGTGTGTGTAACACGCTGACAATAACAATACTGTAAAAAGAATCGTTACGCGAAAACGAGTACTTGTTATCCTTAAAAGGACGGGTCCATAACGAGGGTAAAACCTTAAAAGATTTTTTTTAAAAATTGGTAGTTTTTAATCTTCGCTTCTGACCTTATGAAGCTAGTTCTTATATTACTCGAGGACTTCGTAGCCGTTGAGAGAAATCCCGCTCAATAGAAGCAAATATCATAATTACAGTTACAACTATCTCATTACTAGTTGGTAGTTATGACAACAAGAAAAAGATTTTCAAGAGACGGTTGGCGATTCTATTTCTCGAGTACCTGGATGGCTTTGAAATATTAAATAAGGCATTCACAGTGTACAAGATAAATTGCTGTAATAGAGAAGATTAAAAATTCATCGTTTAATTCAGCTGGTCGGCCGAATGGCACTCCAGTCGTCTCCTAATTATACCCCTGGTTCTTGCTTCCTTTCAATTCAATTCCTGACAGCTGACGTTAAATAGACTGGGGGCTAAGGGGATTGCCTTTCAGTGTACTGGGTCAACCTTTTAGACATAGAAACAAGGAGTGTGTCTGTGCACTAAATGGCACTAGACGTACTCTCAGTTTAATAATGTTTCAACTAGATGGAGTTATTACCTATTTGCTTAAAAGTGGCGTTCTAATTTGAATGGTTTTTTAAATTTGGGTTTTAAAAACTAGAGTTATAAACAATTTAAATATTTGTGAAGGATCTAAAAGAGAATTATAAGAAAGTTTTTAAATTAGTCATTGTAATCTATTTATCGAATAATATTGAGATTTTATTAGATATAATATAATTCTATATTTGTATATTTGTAGGTATAATGTGCTGGCGCAGTTCACCTTCAAGTTTTGTAAATTTCCTCCTTTCTGATACTTAAATGTTCATGTAACTCGGTACACAACTTTTAAAGGAGAATTTATTGAATGTAAATGTTCCTTTTTGAGATGTTACACTATGTTATTTGACCCTGTGTTTAAATTACATGGGACTGATTTGGATTCAGGCTCGTAGTAGTATAAACTCAAGTTTCATCCATCACAACAATCTCGTATCTCCAGTGAGGAGTTCGAAAACTGGCGCGAACACTCACAAGTCAACATTTCTGGAGTCGCTTGCGCATTTTGGACACCAGTCTTGCGCTGATTTTTGACTATTCAAGATGGTGGTGGAGAATGTCTAAAACGCTTATATGACCATTTAAGGAGCTACTTCTTCTTAAATAAGGCATCTTTTATGAGGGTGTAGGTACGAAGAAATCTCAAACGTTCGAAAGTCTTCAGCGCGTCAAGGATGGCTCGTAGCGCGTTTCATTGCTTTGTTAGCAACTATATCATAGCATGAAATTAAATTATCTGTAAATTGAAAGTTTTTTGCAGATTGTTTAGTAACTCGAGAATTTATTGATATAAATGAATTCAAAGAAGGTGTATAAACTTATGAGTATTGCATTAATGACTGATGAAGTTGCTTGCCATCTTCGCTATAACTTTTCCTTTGAGAATACTTGTAATACCTACCCTCGTCAAACAATAATATCGACTCGGGACCCAACAGGAACACTTAAAGTGAAAAATGTTCATATGAATTATATTATTTAACCGAATTCGAGTTTCGTTGAATAATTTATTACCTGTGAGGCTATCGATGAAACCCTTGAGTGTAGAAAATTCTCGAAATGTCGTGAGATATATGTTTAAGTTTCGCCTCCCCGGTGAAGTTTGGGCAAAGTGCTACTTAATCAAAAAGCGAAGTTGAATATGTTACAATTTCGCTCACGTATTTTTTATTACATCGTCATTATAGTCGTCGTGAACGGGTGAATAGAAGAGTGCCGTACTCCCATTTATCATCAGTTGCAGTCGTGTCTTACGTTCCATGGATTGGGTAGGATGTTTAAGGAATCACTACATTAAAAATTCGTAACGTATCATGTCTACACACGTATCTCACGTCAAGTCACGGGGTAGGCAGAAAGTACTGAGAGCCAAATATCTTTATCCTTACAGTCCTTCGGCGCTTGTTCTACATTCATTTTAGATAAAAGGCATTTATAAAAAGTTACTTATCTTGACTGCCTCATTGATCGTATTGGTTGCAAGTGCGACTGCCGAGTCGAACAAAACAAAATTTTCTAATTTAGAATTTCTGGTAGTGATTCGGAATCTGGATATGTACCTGATGCATGATAATAGGCTCACTTATAAACTTAACTAATAAAACGTGGAAGTGATTTGCATTCCTTTGCCTACCTCTTCGGCCATTACTGGCGTGAAGTTACGGTTTTATCTGTTTGGCAAATTAGGTATCATCTCAAAATTCTGAAAAATTATGAAGTAAGGAATACTAGTAAAGTATCAGTCAACACTTTTTATTAGTATAAAACTAAATTCAGTCCGTTTGCCTATGATTTTAAATTTCTGGATCAGTTTAATGTACTGTAATAAAGAGACAGTTAAAATTGTAAGTGACAGCTCCTGGGATTTTGTAAGTTTTTCATTCTCGACATTAAAAAATATTACGTTCATTTCCTTAACGAGTGTCGCGGTAATTTATAAATGTTTATTAGAATGCCTTAAGCTTATAAAATTATAATTCACAATTATTATGAATCACGGTGTAGTGACGGTATAAGCAGTGGCTGGCAGCGGTTAGATGCGAACAGCTGAATATTGAGCTCAGCGGTGTGCTGTTGGAGAGACTTATGTCCAGCAGTGGACGGGAGTAGACTGATCATGATAATGATGAATTACATATTTATTGTATGGGTTATTATGTACAATTGTATTATATGTATTTTTGAAATTGGCGTGTGTATATTAGAAGAATTTTTATTACAGAATAAGGTTGCGAAGTATTCTGCATTCTCTATTTACCCCGTAACGGATCTGTACCAGTATCGTGTGTTATTATTACGTCCAACGAAGCACGCGGTCATCGGCGAACACGTTACATGTTCAAAGTCCTATATCGAAACGAAGACTTACCGATAAGATAAAAAAAGCCCTGTAGTAATGCATAAAGTTGATTATGATTTAAATTAGTCCAGAGGTCGTGAACGTATGTCACCATACACTTCAATAAGAAACTTCAGAGTGATAGCTAGTGACGCAAACATGTACAATTACTTAATCGTAGAAAATTTTATTATTCTACGGTTTGACCAAAGTTCGATTTTTAATCGATACCGAAACCTGACTCGAGCAATCGGTTTCTCTTTTAGATTTGATTAAAATCAAAACCTAAAACGAAACTTATGTAATAATATGGAGGTGTATGAATAGGGTTACTAGTATGTGTACTACTAAGTATTGGTGTGTATACTAGCCCAGTACTATATGTTTAGTATGTATCCTATACTGGGCCATCCACCACTGGTATGTGGTAACACTGGGCTTGCGGCGGCTGTAGGGGCCAATACTAGTGAATACTTTATAAATGATACCAATAGATTACCATCATGTTTGTGCACGATAGCAAATATTGATGTTGCCTTCAGAGACACCGGCATCCAAGGCGGAGTTTCAAAGATCGATCAAACTACTCAGCCAAGCTGAAACTTATACCAATTCAATGTGTCGGCCATGATTAAATTATGAGCTACTTGAAGTCACATGTGTTTGGAATAGGCCGACCAGTTTCGTGGATGTTAGAGGGCCCTCATTGTGTCTTTCGTCAAATGCAGCTAGCCACCATAACTCGTTGCAGTACTTAAGTCGGAGTAAAAGCGAGTGTGAAATTAATTAGTCCGCGCATTATTTTATCGTATATAAATTCTCACAAAAAGTTTTGTTGTAAGATACAGTAACAACATGTATTATTAATATATATAAATGCGCATTTATGGAACTGTGAAATAAATATTACAGTAAGCAGGATTTGTTTTGTACTATTAATAATAAGATATTCGCGAGTTCGTTTAGAGTTTAGTTCTCTTCGTTCCGTTTAAAGAAAGTGTGTTCAATTTCTCTAGATTGTTCGAGAATTAGTGTTCTCTTTATTTGTTTTTCCTTCAATTTTATTTCAATTGTACCTCAAGTGTAAATACAATCAAACGATCCACTGGCAGACAATTTAAACGACGAAACAAAAAGTCGCCGGACTCATAGATTCTTGAGCGTTGTCTCAGGCGATTGACTGTGTAGTGTATATGTGTGGGTGTGTGCGTGTGTGTGTGCAAACTGTGACGTCACACGTGCTTCCAGCGGGACGGTCGGCGCGCGCGGCCGACGAGCAGCACGACGCGCGCGAGGGCGACGACGTGACCCTGCAGTGCCGGTTCGCGCTGGAGCCCAGCGCGGGCGAGTCGCTCACCTACTACTGGGTGCGCAGCACCACCAGCGGACACGACAACGTCGCCATCGGGAACATCCCCCTGGAGACCAACTATCAGTAAGTTTACATTATCACGATGGCATGTTGGTTTGTAGTCTTTGATTGCCTCTCTTGGTCGAGTGGGTGTTAAACGCGATTTCTAATCGTAGTGATCCTGGTTTGATTCTCGGATCGTCTAAACTATCATAGTGTTTTTCTAAATTTAAATTTCCGATGGCTGCTGGGAGTATGGATTTATGCCCGGTATATGCCAATAGGTTCTATTACTTGGGAAGCATAAAATAACTGGTGAAGTGTGGGAGTATCTACTAGGCTCCTCTGTTTGCCTCTTCGGGGAATTACGGGCGTGATGTTATCTTACATATTGCGTATCCTTTGCTTCACATTATTAAAATAATAGGTTTCGGTCTAATACTACTGGAACATTAACCATTAGTCGACTAATATGTAACATAACACTAGTTATGCTTTCACTGATATACCTACCTCTCAAAATTTCTACTCCGTGCCACTGATTCACTGCTGTCTATTAAGTGATTATATTGGATTAAATATGAATGGATTAATATTATTTTTTAAGTATAACGTTTCTATGCCACGTAATATATGATTTCTAATTTTGACTTTGACTTAAGCAAAATTTTAAGTTGTCTTCTACACAATACATTGTTAAGAAGGGGTATAAAGACACTTAATTCGAAACGTCGGCAGATATGTACCAACTCTGCCCAACCCATGTGAGAAACACAGGCGTCATGTTGCGTTGCGTACGTAGATATCGTGTTGCTTATCAAATGACTAGATCGATGTTATTCTGTTACATATAATATAGATTGCACCTTGGATATTAATTACGTATAATTGTACACGATCATTACTATTTATATATACTCAAATCGTTTCATGGCCTTTGTGTAATTATAGATAATTGCTTAATACAGTATTGAGATTGCTTATTTCATTATTTATTTACGCTAGGTCCTATACGGGGTGGGCAGAGTGAACCAAATATCTCTTATCGCTATAGCGCTGTCCTGCTTTTTCTACATTGTTTGTTCTCGTCACACAAGTACTTTGTGCGCCAAGGGAGCGATATGACGCAAAACGCAAACAATCATTGTCAAAGACTTTCCCACTTTCCACTTTGTTCCTCTGATGTATGAGACGTCTTCGCGCCTTTGTGCTTCAAAACACCGCCGTATCCACCTTTTAGCATATAAAACTTACGTAGCCCGTCTTCCGGAACGCTTGGTTTCGTCATACTTTGTGTATCCGTATAAATGACTGCGCAACTCGCAAGTTTTAAAGGGACCAAGCTAAGCGTCCTCGTCATTAATTATTTCGCCACGGCTGTTTATTAAGGGTACTGAGATTTTTATTTTCAAACTTGCTACCCTATTGGCAACTTTCCGTTCTTATTTAAATTTTAATGTCTGTCACTCAGTATTGTATCTTCATACCAGGCTCCTGACTAAGTAGGCAGAGACCCTAAATAAATTTAACGTTGTAGAAATGATGTATTTTTTCTACGTTTATCAATCTTCATACAATTTATATTGCGTGGTTTGATATCGTAATGCAATAAATGTGCAGAATGAATGTTATTGATGTAAAATATCGCCGCAGAATAACGTACGCGCCGAGCGAGGGCCGGTTCGACCTGCTGGTGGCGAACGTGTCGTACGAGCGCGACAACGGGCGCTTCGAGTGCCGCGTGAAGGCGGGCGGCTCGGGGCGCACGCTGCACTCGCAGGGCCACGGGCTGACCGTGCTCACGCAGCCGCGGCCGCCGACGCTGTCGCCGGGGCCGCGCGCGCACGCGCAGGAGGGCAGCGAGCTGAAGCTGGCGTGCTCGAGCGACGGCGGCTCGCCCGAGCCCGTCATCAAGTAAGCCGGCTATGTAGTATTATCGTTGGGTATGTTGAAGGTTTAATATGTGTAAATTAAATTATTCTGTATCCATAATTGTTTAAATAAATACTTATTAGTACGACGTCATAGTAAGATTGTTCGTACTCGGAAGGAGCTAGACCTGGTGATGCGGTGACGATTAGAGGAGGCCTGTGTCCAGCAGTAGACTAGCAAAATGTAACTGTAGAGATTGAACCTCTCGATCGGCGCCCACCGTGTGGACGGTACGTGACGAGTGGGACGGCCGTGCAGGTGGTACCGCGACGGCTCGACGTACCCGATGGAGGCGGCGCTGACGCACGGGCGCACGCGCGCCGAGCCGTCGGTGGCCACGCTGGCGCTGGTGCCCGGCCGCGACGACGACGGCGCCGCGTTCCGCTGCGTGGTGTGGAACCGCGCCATGCCGGAGGGCCAGCAGCTGGACGCCACGGTCGATCTCAGCGTGAACTGTGAGCTTTTTTTTAATTTTATATCCAGACCGTCGGCGAGGCGTAGCCCGCACGTCTAGAAAGTTTATGCTAATATTTGTTACGTTTTGAACAATACCCTAGGTGTAGGAATTGATAAAATGTTTCAAGCTCTTCTTGTTCTTTTGTTTCTGTATAAATTACTTTATGTCGCAAGTAGTACGTTGGTTAATATGCCCGTGTTAAGTCTCGTGTTTCCGGTTAGAGCAAAAGACAAAGTTCTTATGAAAATGCACTACCATCGACCACTCTTCTAAGAGCTGAGTGTGACGGTATTGAACTTGTATTCTGTATTAAACACCATGTGGTGTGTGTGGCGCTGTTCTCTATATACATGTATCATTATTTATACGGCCAACGGGCGATCTATTTGTTTGCCCACGAACCCGTATAATCTTTGTTAACTTAGTAAATACTGTTAATTGCTGTTCCTTTTGTGCGCTGTTTGTTCCCATTAGCGGATAATTATATCTAGATAGACTCTTTACCTGAATATTACTTGGAAAAGATCTAATTTTTTCTTTTTTTTTACTTATACGTATAATTTTTCTATTGATCTACCAATAAAATGTATCGTACTAGTATTCCTAAAAATAAGTATCTCAGAATATCTCCATAGGCTGAATTTCACAGATCTCCATACTCTGGATCATAAGTAGGCCCGAAGACAACCTACGTTGTGGTAACCTGATAAACCACACACATTATACATTAGATATTGGGTTAGGCGAAAAGGAACCTGCTAATGTGAATTGGCTGTCATTTTATAAAAATGAAAAGCATTTAATTATTTTTTCCGAGAAAGTTAATTTTGAAGGTGTAACATTTCCGACATTGAGTTGAAACAATGATACCTATCGTTTTAAATCACTCGTTTGATGGGTAGTTTAAATAAACACAATAGGGCACGGCGTGCGCCGTACGAGCGGGACTGCGCGTCGACGCAGCGCGAGGCTGGCCGCCGGCCAGGCGGGGGCGGCTCGCTGCACCGACACCTGGTGGCCTGTCGCGATATGAGCCTAGTGGATAATAATAACATTCATCTGTAAGAGGACAGAGCGTAGGGTGACGAATGTTGGAGCGGAAGGGCCGGCGCGGATAGAGTCACGGATGTTTGGCAGTCTGTGCTCCCTGCCTATTCCGTACGGAGCTTGACGTGGTGACGTGATGTCTAGGTGGAGGGTTCCATGTTCATGATGAATGTCTATAAAGTTACTCTAGCCTGTAAATTGTTTTATGTAATAAGGCAAATATGTTTATTATAAATTTATAATAAACATGCCAGCCTCCATGGTCATGTTGGTTGCGGGTGCGACTGCCAATCGGGAAGTCCCGGGTTCGATTCCCAGGTCGAACACAACAAAATTTTTCTTATTTTTAGATTTTCTAGTAGTGGTTCGGAGTCCTGGATATGTGCCTGCTGCATGGCAATAGGCTCACCGCCTATTACATAGTGGGACCTCAACGTAACCGGTGAATCGTGGGAATGTTCTGCATTCCTCTGCCTACCCCTTCGGGGATAACAGGCGTGAAGTTACGTTCATATAATAAACATTTTCTCATAAGTATATAGACAAATGAAAACACCCCACAACCATAATGTACGCTCAAAATCAGCTCGTGTTTATCAATTGTTGGCATTACTACCGAATAGCCACTGATCCCGGTTTGTTTGCATCGAGTTCTATTCTATTTGTGCAGTCAATTCTGTATTGATTCTATTCATCGCCCTGCTCCGCGCCGGAGGGGCACGAGCGCGTTCATCGCGAGCTGTATGTTTCGATAGGACCATTGGATATGCGGCTATGCGCTGTACACAAGCAATCCAACAAAGTATGGTGCCGCAATCCGGCTGGAGCGAGCATATATTTAGTCCTCGGAGTTCCTTGAATGAAGCGACAGGAGACGAATTTAACTTAAATGCAGCTTGCCTTACACGCTGACACAGCTCGCTTTATTGAGTTAAAAAGGTTTCACATTGTCAAAGCGCGCGGTAAGACGAATCTAGTTGTCATAGCATTTGATATAAA
>DWEI01004896.1:0-11257 GCA_018245875.1 Mysoria ambigua
GTAACGCAGACGGTCACACTGGCACGCGACAGCGTGTGGAGCGGCGCGCGCGCACCGGGAAGTCGCTCGGTCTGCGCGCGGCCGCCGGCGACCGATCGCGGCGGCGAGCGGGCGAACGTAAGTTTATTACGAGCCATGCGGTTATACTATCGCCCATCACGCAACACCACAACCATACTACACACTCGACCGGCCGGCCGGACACGCTTTGCTGGCGTACGCATTTCACAACGCGCCGTATCAACATGGTACATCCCGGTATCGTACGCGTTGTGGAAAGAATGTTTCGACGATTTCTATAAATATTCTTCCTGCATCGTATACATTAAACCTAGACCTCTTCAAAGCAAACTTTGAATAGGTTTCTGCTAGCCATGCGAGGTCCATTGAAAGAAGCATTCGATCATTCTATAAAGCGGGATCGCCGTTAAACGCTAGGTTATCGTAAACGAAGAAAAAAATCAATTTTATTGCCACAAAACCACCACAAGTTGCAATGCAAAGTTTAAAGGGTTGTGATAATTAAAAATAAAACGACGAAACACCCGAAGTACGGCCTGTGCCATTAACAAACTCCGATAGGGTGCCGGACAAGGCGCTAACAGTGCGCTAGGTGAGGTAAACATTTGCCCGCCGTCATTGGTTATCTGGATAGTTTAGGATCCGCCTGATTGCGCTCACAGCGGCTTTGTGAGTATATAAATATGTACACTTCAGTAGAATCAGTTGAAAGAGGCCAGATGATTTCAAGAGAACATATTACTTTCTTGTAGATGATTGAATGAAAGAAAAAAAGTTCACAAATTCAATAAAAGTTCTTTAAAGGCGTTTGAAGTCTGTCAACCCTCAACGCTAGCCACGTAGCGGTGCAGACTGTGGTATTGACGCGGTCATCCTGAAAGGAGACCCTTGTGCAGCGGTGAAACGATAAAAGGGTCGGGAAAAATCATTTACACAGTTGTGTGATGTGGCTGTGTAATCTACCATTGTTAAACACTCATCAAAAACTTCAAGTGACGAATTATTCTTAAAGAATAGCCACAATCTTTGTACTAATTTGTAAATAATGATATACATAATATAACGACGTTTATGAAACAAAATGAAACATATGGATTGATGAAGTTTATGAAACAATATAAAACATATGTTGAAATTATTATATGAACTTAATGAAATAAACATCCATAAATGATTGTCCTTGTCGCTTTAATAGATCGTTCTGATAATCCCGCGATTAGTACCCTTCACAGTCGCCCCGGTGATCGTAAATTCAATTCCAATCTTGGGCAAATGCTTCTGTTATTAGCGCGAGTATTTGTTCGTGTGTTTGAGTTTAAAATGATACAAAAATCATGTATTCAGAATCTACATCTACATTTAGCGACAGATGGCCTTGTGATATTTGTTCCAACTTAATATATTACACTGACAATTATGCACTGTACTAAGAACTGACACTTTCATACGCAAAGCAACAATTTGAATGCCCGTTGACATTCTTACCATATTTTGTTACGAACCGGAGTACCAGAAATCGACGTATCCGTGAGTGTATTAAAATATAATGTAATGGTAATGTTACTGACACGTCAGATCTCCATGGACACATAGACATACATCCAAGTACAGACATATTTGGTACTCTTCCGAGGTGTTAAGTGAGGCACACTATGTAAACATACATACGTATCATCACGCCAAGTGCCTCAAGTGGGAGGCAGAGAGCAACAAGTCCCTACATTCCTGCCGCGCTTCCCTTCACATTCATCACTCTCGTCGCACATGCTCGGCCGTTTCGGAGGCTGCCAACGTCCATCAGCCAACCACCGGCGACCTACATCAACTATGTATATTGGTCAACATATACGAATCTTTGCCCCCTCTTCCGACATTCGTATTGTATATCAGCTTTGTCATTTTTCCATCGAACATGATGGATAATAATAGAACATTTTACAAAGTACTCAAAACTGAAACATCGTATGAAAATTGTATTGAACAGCATGATACACCGCGGTCCCTCCTGTAAATGGGTCGCAGGGTCAGCGGAGGCTATAAATGGATCGCAAGGTCTCGCCGGTCCCCGCGCGCCCGACCGCTGCCCGTATCCGCCTCTGTCAACACCTTCCCCGTATAGATTGCTATTGTGCTGACGTAATGAGCCATAGACAGCCCAGTGATTAAAAATCAGCCTCCCAATCCAGAGGATGAAACCTGGAGCGGACCACTTCAAACAAACGTCCTAAAAAGCTTTTCAAAATTATGAATAATGATCAGTGGAACGTCAACCGTTTTACAATCAATATAAATGGACGCGCAAGTAAATTGAGGAAGGATGGTTTGATCGCCCCATCCATTAAATTGGAGCAGACCAATAAATCATGCATCGATGTACAATTACAACGAGGCACAAAAACAGGTGACGTGCGCTCGAGCGGAACTGTACCGACCGTTACGTTGAAATCATGGCAACGTGTCTTAAACGTGTAAAAAAATACTTGGAGTATTAAATGTTTTAGAGTATTTTTCATCAATGAGAGGAACGAATGTAGAAGCTTCAGGTCTGAAAGGACAGAGCTGTGTGGCTCTTGGCACTCACTACCGTCCTGTAAGGACTCTGGCATATGAACATAAGGACAACCTGCTAATGTTAAATTCTACGTTTCATCGTAGAATTCTTACTCTATCTTGATTTTCCATCGCCCCTTTGCGAACCGATTGACCAGATACTGGCCACAAATCAAAACTCCAAGCGACTACTAAAATACCCATAGCCGCCGGCCCGGGAATTGATGCCAGGGCATCTAGATGAGCAGCAGCCTCAATACCCACTGGACCAATAAGGTTATCCGTAATATATTTATAATAATTTTAATCTCAACACAGCACAATGCTTACAGTCTACTTTTGGTTTTCCCTTTTGTACCTAAATGGTTGTGTGAAAGATATTATTTCTTTAACGGAAGGCACAATCTATAAGCAGTATAAACAAATGTTTATACTGCTTATGGATTATACATATTTTTCTTCAGTATTCAACAGATAATAATAAAATTAAAGCCAGTATAAATACTAGAAGGATATATTAAAACAGGAAGCGTTGTTTAGTAAAAAATATTTTTATATGAAACTGTTACATTGTATTCAATATCGGTTTAGTGCAGGAGTCTAAATGCGCGGAAGCACACAACGACATAACGTAAATTGTCTCTCTGAATAAAAGAACTACGATTTCCATGAAACACAAAAAGATTTGCTTTTAACCAAGGCGGAATATTTCAAAACCAATCTGTCATCTGTCCAATCGAACGTTCGCGAACAATTCTATTTGGGAAATCTCTCGTCGTTCGGGAAACTTTTTGTGACAGTATTCGACAAATCTGTTCGAGCAGCCGGTGACATGAATCCAATGGAAGGCATGACTGTTGCATCCATTGCGACGACAACGGCAACATGGTTGTGATTTTTTCTTTACGAAAATAGGGTTGTCACAGTAGAAACATTTGGAAATACAACGGAAAAATCCCTATTTTCAATCAACATCATCATTGATCTGTTTGAATACACTGCAAGCCCCTAGATAAGCAGGGCATTTAGCAGGTTTCCTGCGCTTTTTCACGTTTACAGCCAGTCCCCAGTCTCGGCTGTCGTACATTATATTGCTAATTATAGGCAATAAATACTTTACTACCTAATATTTACAGCTATATACAAATGAATACAGACAGTGTACAAGAAGTAATTTGCAAACTCCCGATTCCATTACCTTACATTGTTTACTCTCCACATAATGTAATGTTGTTTCAAATCAACGGCGCAAGTTGTATGACGCAAATTACAAAACACCGCCCACGCGTACAGGAAATATTCCACGTGTGAAGCGAACAACGGATTCCGAGGGTCCGATTCCTACCAACGTTAAATATTTTAAGAAAAATTAAGTACCTATATAATATCATATGTAATTATATTTATGTAAATACCTACATAGATACAACTGTCGTAGAATCAATAATCGTACCAGTTGACGATATGTGAAGTGGAGACCACTCCTTACCAGACGTAGCGTAGAACTTCCTTCAACTGGTGCAATGATGATATACGCAAAATGGTTGGCAGCGGGTGGAAACTAAGAGCTGAAGATCGAGCTCACTGGCGTGCCACTGAAGAAGTCAATGTCCAGCTGTGGACGAGAATAGGCTGATGATGATGATGATATATACATACTTAATTATTATCAAGTGCAATTCCGCAGGGGTAGGCAGAGGTAGAGGATTTTATGAAAAAGACGAGAACAAATTTATAAGGCGATTGTAAACGGTTAAGTCAGAAGAGATCTATCTAGAAGTATATACATATTTAAATAAATTCAAGTCAAAAGTTCCTTCACTATACCAGTGTGTACGGATTTATCATATATAATTATAAATTTATCATATACATGTATTATATATACATATGTATTAGTATGAAGTTTGTAATTTAATTGTTATTTAATTAAGATAAGATAACACAGTATCTACCTACTTTGTCTGCGTGTGAAGATGTGGCAAGAGATACTGAGGTGTACTTGTTTTTAAAAGTATATTTGAGAGGGCAAATATGAAAATGTGGCAACCCTAGGAAACGCCAATAAGTCGCGTGGCACGCACGTAACGTGAATTACGCCGGTAATAACATACAGTTATGTTCATAGGAAGAAATTACATATTTTCTGTTCTGCAAACGCGCTCCATTTTCAATATTTTTCAATCGTATGTCTAATGCTTTAGACTCCTTACAAAACCTCAACACACAGTAAGACAAACTCGCGAACATCTTTGTCCCTAGTTTAACGGTAAATTGAAATAAAGAAATAAAGGAACATCGCATTTCCCACTAAAAATATCTATAGGTATCTCGTTGGCTCGTAGAAGTGCACAAAGTGCCCTAACATGAATGCCACCTACTAGCCCGGCCCACCTTTATCTGTTCGATTCCTTTGACGCCGAGCCAAAACGTAGCATCGAAGGCAAGTGAGTGCTTATCTTCACATCGATCGGATGATCCCACCTGAAATACTCGCTCTGGAACGGACTTATAATTTGAGGGCGCCTAGGATTTCCGTTCAACGAATTAGCTTTCAGAGAACGGAAAAGTAAAGGAGGGTAATAAATTGTCAAAACCAGATCTCATTTGAAATTAGAGTATATATATACAGAAGGGTAAGACATCTTATTGATTAATTATTTCTTTAGCCTCTTTGTTTGTACACTAGTAGGAAATTTCAGAAATATAATAATAATCTTTAATTGTAAGTACGTATACACAGGCGGCATCATCGCCTATCAGATCGATTTAGTCAAAGCAACTTCCAGGTACAAGAAATGTAGAAAGTATTAAGAATGGGGGTGTACAACAGTTAATAAATAATCGAAATATAATAATAAAATTCGGAATTGCAGGAAAGCAAAACAAAATCTATACGAAAAAATATTTCTAATTTGAGCACTGAGGACTGAGCACGATGAATATTAAGAGGAAAGGGCGTTCGAAGGGCACACACTGCAACAATGGAGAAGAATTTCTGAGTAAAAGAAGTAGAGTGAGTAGGAGTGAGAAGGGAAGGTTGTGACAGGAACGGAGAGACAGATGACGGGGCGCACAGATGTATTTGAAAGGCTCTTTAAGGTTGAAAGGCGGATTTGGACTACATAGCACGCATTGCGCATAGTAGGTATGGTTAATTCGGCGGAGGCGTATCGCAACCACTTGAGTTTGTTTCGAAATTTAAATATATGATCATATTTATGTCAACCAAATATGAAAGTAACGTATTGATGATGAAATCGCTGAAGTTTATTTAGTTGATCCTCGGTTAAGTCAAAGTAGCAAATGTGTCTTCTTTTTAAGAAATTATTTGCAATCCGAAAGCTGTCACGCACATTCAGAACACAATGCTGTCAGCACCTTTAACGAGGGTACATAGTACGGTCTGGACAGTGAACATTGAACATGTTCGTCTTAGTTTAGGTAACGAAGAAAAGCAGACAAGCTTTGAAGAAGACACTATTTGTTTTTGGACATTTATAAATGAAACACACAAGAGAATGTTACGTAACACAGAAACGTAATATCACGCATGTAATATTCTTAGACGCAGGCAGAGGAATGTGGTACATCTCCACGTTTCATGAGTTATGTTTACGTCGCACTATGAAATAGCAAGTCTAATACCATATATCAGGCATATATCCAGACTCCGTGCCACTACTAGAAAACCTAAGTTAGAAAAATTAAATAGTGCTCGATCCGGGATTTAACTCCAGGATCTCTTGATCAGCAGTCACGCTTACAACCAGGAAGACCAGCGAGGCATTACGGGCCGAGTTCATGTAGTGATGTTGAAATAACACCAATCGTAACCCTACATAGATCCAAAAATCTCCTAAAAGTAGTCCGGCTCCAGCTTTGATTACTAGATGATAACCACAATTACCATGAACCACTCATAATGAAAAGAAAGGCCATAATCTACCACGCTGGTCAATATCAATGTGATCAACATGTTAAGAAACATTATGAACATTTCTAAGGACCAAATATTTCACGATGTTTTCCTCCACCGTAATAGCAAGTGAGATTTTTCTGATTTATACATAACGTAACTTCACGCCTGTAATCCCCAAAGGGGTAGGCAGAGGAATGCAGAACATTCCCATTTATACATCCTGTAATTTTTCAAGGTAAGAGAGAACAAACACTTTCTAGGCAAGCGTCACATCCTCGACGGCATCTCGCTTTCTATCAGATCTACCTGATGGGATAGCAGTCTAATGCTTTGCTAGTAAAAAAATATCTTCAAAACAAACTTTGCATAGTCAAAAAGACGTGCCCGGATAAGAACACATGACAACTGTAGAAGTAGAAGACTGAAACAAACATAACAATGGTTTACCAAAAAACAAAAAAGGAAAATAAAAATAACAAACGGCACCAATAAATACAAGACAACATGAATACACAACGGCAACGCACTCCTCGGCTCACGTGGCTGTCAGTGCGCTTCAGCGTTTCACAATTTCCCAGCGGGCTAATTAGCAATTACAAGCAACAAGTGACACTTGGCCGACAATGCGGATCGTTTCCTTCGCCGGCTCCGGTGGATAGGAGCGCGCTAATTCCAAATTTGAAAACGGGATGACGTTCAAGTAAGTGTGGATTGTTTTCCTTCCCGACTCTCGTGGGTGAGAGTGTACGAATTCACAATTCGAAAGGGAATACAATTTCAGCAATACAGAATTGTATTTATTCTAATGAATTGAATCATCATTATCACCGATGTTATCTGTACAAATGGTGGCACATTTCAACACATTTAACATGATTACTATTGCATGCATGTAATGACGGATATTACTGATATATCTAATACGTTTCATTATGTTTCTATAACATTTCCGGTTTTAAATAAACCACACATGTAATTACTGAAGTGGTTAGTATTTAATATTGCTTTAAATATAACGTCTCACAAATAATTTGAAGTTGACACTTAGTTCTTCGATATCAAATACTTGTTTGCCACATTGATTCAGAGTATTTGGCCTCTTTTTAATTTATTCTTAATTTATTCTTTCAATTCGCTTGTTATTCCCACAGCAAGTTAACTAACAAGTTGTATTACGTTTGCTCTCAGTATTGTGGGTGGTCTCAGTACTGTGTTACAGAGGGTTCTTTTTACGAATGACTCGTGTAAGCTAAGGGTGATCTTGAAAAACCCTAGTATTAACATAAGAATCACAGAATAAAACTATGCAAAAATATAAAAACTACGCTGCTCTCTGCTTACCCTGTTATGAACCTGGCTTGATAAATTAATTAATATTTATAATAAAACAAATGCATAAAGGTCGAAAAACATATAGAGTGACAACTAAAATCGCAAGTGACATTTACCAATCTTAATTATGTTAAATCAGCTGACATGCAAAAATGATCAAATAAAAATATAATGCCCATGATATGTCGTAAAAGAAAATAACTGTTATACGACTATTGTGAAAAGTTTGTATTACAACTCTTTCAACTTTAATATATTGGTAACTGTACATTAACGTTTCAAAACATGATTCTTTCCTTTACGTTCAAACTATTTATCGAAATTTTACAATTAACAGTATTTATATTACTCTGTCTGTCTAGGCACAACTAAGTGTCCTGACGGCCAATGGGCAGCAGCGCAGGCGGTGCGAGGTGTTTCCCGCGATCCCCAACCCGCATGCCCAGCGTGGGGACTATGGGCATTAACCCTCAGGGAAGGCCTCCCAACAGTGGAGAGCAATAAGCGATGATGATAAATAAAAAAATACATTAGATAAATACATAAAACACTTTCAACGCTAACAGATTGTAAAGTTTTGATTGTGTGTACGGAGTACGAATTTATATTAACGAAAATATTCGAAAACCAATAGGAGCCATGTAGGTACATGGATCACGGAAGTGTTCAACAGTGCGCTCATGCAAACATTTCCGTGTTGTGAAATTCCCCTTCAGCCTGCTCTGAATAAAAAACCTCGTAAAAATGTTTACGTTAAAATGACGGCAAAGGATGTTGTTACTCGAAGTTACGAGCCAGGAATATAGGCATATAAAATGAATTACTACGATCAAATAAAAACTATACGAAAAACAAATAAGAATTAACTTAATTTCATCTAAATTTCTGCAAAAAATTTTAACGGAACCGCTGCCAAATATAGAAATTAGAAAATTTTAATATGTAAGTACTGGGTGATAATGATCAATATAAATAACGTTATATGTATATCTATCATGAAAATTGTTCACAAGCTTTAATCCATATCTAATAAAATAAAATTTAATAAATCATTAAAGAGAATCCGCATGAGAACATTTTACTTTAAATTTGCGATACCTACTTAAAGCTTCTGGAAACTGTCAAAATTGTCAGTATAGAAGCTCAACATATTTAACATTGACGTAAAACGCACTGATTCGAACTTAGAGAAGAATGCATCACAGAATTTAATTTGAGAGAAATATGAGAAAATACTGAGAACTATTCTAGGAACTTTACGGAATGTTGAATATTATTGGAATAACTTTCAAACTTACTTAGAATGCAGCATCTACTGCTTCTAGAAGACACAAAATTGACGTATTTTTGAGGTAAATTAAATTAGACTTGTTCAGCGCATGATCAGAAGATTATGAACTTGAATTCGAATTACTGGAATTACAAAAAGAAATTATGTCTCGGCAAATATTACAATTCATTTAAAATTACTGAAATCATATAAAATGAAACCATCAAAACATATTCACGGCTAAGCGTGTCTTAGAAACGGAACGACAGCTTAAACGAAATAAGAGTCTTTTTGTAAAGTGGGCCGTACGTGGAGCGCGTCGTATTTTTAACGCTCGTCTGGAACGAACTCGTCTCGTGGAAATTTCAAGTACATTTTTATGACATTGAACGCTACGGAGGGTATTTGGAAGTCAGGAGAAGTCATGGCGTGTATAGAACTTAAAGTAATAAGCGACCGAACAAACTTAACTTGAAGAAAACTTTACTCAATTCATTGTGCAAATTTAATGGTTGGTAAAATTTGAAGTGCGTAGCTTGAAACTCTAGGGATTTTATTACGTTCTCAGTATAATAGTTTTCAGTGACAGACAATTTAATAGGATCTTTGTATTTAAGTATGGACACACGTCTATGAAATACCATAAAAGGTTTTATCAAAGAAAAATTTGAGTGTGATAATTAGAACTAAAAATTTAACTTGAAAGCATGAAATGCAATAAGGCACCATTATTCAAAGTCTTACGCGAATAATTAAATTAAACAGAGCAAATTAATGACGGTGAGAAAATTACACAAACAATATCAATACATATATTTTCTGAAGAATAAACAAATTCGTAAGAGATATACAACTGAATGGATAGCTGAAAAATTTATTCAAAATAAAGATAATTCTGTATACCCCATCAGACAGTGGACGTAATATCATTTATGTGTGCACAGTGCATCAACGCTACGGGCATTCGTCACACTGAGAGCGCCGGTAAATTACTAAAGAATTCCTATTGGCGTTTCGCAAGGACGTACAACAAAATTACTCTGCGTCGTAAACGTGTGTATCGCAATGCATAATATGTAATACTTCTTTCACAAACAACTATCAACTGGTTACGCCTAGTTACAGATAGCATTTTATTAACATGCCATTAAGATGACATGTTTTCATCATGGATAATAAATAATAATATGATTTTGATATTGGCCGGTTGAAAAACTTTTTACATAACATTACTGGACACAATCTCTCCCATATATCTTGAAAGTCGTGAACATGATTCCAACTTCAGATTTTATGAAGGAAATAATAATAACAATAAATCAATGAAACTAGCCGGACCACCCCGAAAACACATACGTGAGCCTAGCCGGCTTAGCTCTTAGCCATAACAACGATCGATTTTCTACCTTCTATATATAATGGTCTAAGGTCCGGCCATACAACCATCTTCACCGAGCTGGTTAATGGATGAAAAGCATTTCATGTCAAATTACTTATGTCAATAAATATGGTACAAATAGGTTGGCTAAAAATGTCAGTCCAGAATATGATCAATAACTGTCAAAAAATAATTAAAATCCCTACAGATAAGTGCCCAGACATGAAATGCTTGCGTTACAGTGATTACTTATTCCAAACCTTTTTGTCTACCGAAATTGTTTGAAACATAAGAATAATATACGGTCGCTCAAGATATTTCTCCTAAAATATTATAAGTTTTCATCAAATAACCGTCCTTTTAAGTTTAGGCGTTTACGAGAATTTGAACTTGTTTTAATAATACAGAAGTTGCGAGTGGATTGGAAAAATAAGACGTTACCGTAATTGAATAAACAGGGGGCAATAAATGAACACGCCGCGCTGTTCAGTCGAGATTAGATGGATACAAATATTTCACGTTTCCTTTACGAATTCATTCCGGTATGCTAATATAAATAAGAAATTCTAAGCAAATCCCTGTCATGTTTTTTAAATTTATTAATGGCCGTATACCAATTCCCGTCTAATAATTGTACTGTTAAATTGGTCTTCTTTTAAGATGTTTGCGATTATATCGAAGTACTAGAAGTGCTCGCGGCTTCGCTTGCGTGGAAATCATTAAATCATAAAGTTTTACGTCGTGGGAATTCTAGGATGGAAAGTAGCTTATATGTTGCTCCATA
>DWEI01004897.1:0-11256 GCA_018245875.1 Mysoria ambigua
TGTGAATGAATATAATATTTTATTATTTTATTCCCCATATTAAAATGTAAACACCGAGCTGCATCTATTATTCGCATTGTTAAAATTCTTTCTCTCACAATTATCACGATATTAATTTAATGAAAAAACATTTAATCTTGAAACTATGGAGATACTGAGCAAAGTAGTCAATTTGTATGAAAAGACAACAACAGCGATCGTGACCATTATATTTTTTTTATTGTAAAATGTTGAAATACATCAAAAGAAATTTTTTTTTGAACTTTGGATTTCATTGTCTTTCATGTAATTTTAATGAAGTTTAGTTTCAATAACTGTTACTCTCGCATACTGTAGATGCACTAATAGTCTTATTTCATTTAGATGTTATAATATTTTATACCCTTATAATAAATGAAATCTCGTTATAATCAAAGCAAATGACAGTTATAAATATAACTTTTTCATGTAGTTGTAATTAAGTAAGGTTTCAAACACGCTCACTCTCAAATACCCAGGTGCACCAATACTTTTAATTAATTTAAATTTTATATTATCTTATACCCTTATAATAATTGCAAACTTCTCATTATAATCATAGCACATGACAGCTATGAATATTAATCATATACCTATCTATTAATATGGAATAGCTGTTTGTGAATTCTATAACGCCCTGCGTAATCCACTGTTCCACATATTTCCATTATAAAACATCATTCGCTTCTAAACTACAGCAGTGGGAACTCAATGTTGCTAATTTGCATTAAAAGGCTTTGCATGCGATAGTGGAGCCTTGTTTTAACGTGGATAAAACAATGTGGAAAATTAACGGCTTCATCGAATTAAAAATCCCTATTTTAATTATCAGCCCAGTTTATGAACGCACGGATTCTAGACGTGTCCGTTTCGCGGTTTCTCTGGAAGCACTCTGCACCATTGAAGTGCGGAGAGTGATGCCAAATATATCTTCGTGATACCTATTCTCATCCTGTAACAAAAAATTAAAAAAATCTATAGATAAAAATGTGATATTTTTATGTGCCTTCATCGATGTCTCAACACCAGCATTCGCTAATAATTTTGGTGTGTAAGATGAACTTTATAGAGATGAAACGTTGCTTTATTATATGCCTCGTTTCAGGCTGCTATATTTACCTAATTGTAAAATATATTTTTCCAAATAAGTTAAAAATTTGTAGTAAACTTACCATCATATCAATAATGAATTCATCTACTTCATCGTCCGTCATGTGAGCGTGCTGTTTTAATATCTCCTTCAGCTTTTGTTGTACTTCCTCCGCCATCTTGCAGTCCCCGCATACGTAGAAATGGCCCTCTTCCTCCACAAGCATTCTTGCTACGTTTGCGCCTTCGTCTTCTAAAAGAGCTTGCACGTGTTTCTGATAATACAATAATACGATCATTAAGCATGAAGATCATAATTTTTCATTTTTCAGAAACTTCTTATTACATAAAATTACTTTCAGATTAAGTATTATAGAGTATTGCTGACCTATGTTTATAGTCTATTACAAATAAATAAGTAATTTTATTCCTTGCGTAAGAAAATAGAGAACATACCTTGCAAACTCCATCCTCCCTAGAATATGCGATCAAAGCTTTGGTCAGCACTCCGTCAGCCAATGCCTGTTCCTTTTCCTCCTTATACAGATCCATAGTTTTGTATCTACAGCCGAAGAACAACCATATGGGTCCGGCTTGCTTGGAATTTTTAAGTTGCTGTCTTCGATGATGCCAAAAACCTCTGAAAGGCGCTATGCCAGATCCAGGGCCAACTAGGATAAGTGGCGCCGATATATCTCGGGGCATGTGGAAACTGGGTGCCCTATTAAAAATAAATATTAAATTATTAAAATCCGACGTTTATAACTCTATACGAAATTATTTCAGATGACGTTTGTAAACACAAAAGGTAATAATAATTTTCTTTTTCTCCTTTAATTTATTGAAAGAATTATTCATGGGACACTGTTATAAAGAACTGTCGATTAATAGAACGAATTTAAAGGTGAATGTAATCTATTCAAAATACAGTATCAACATTTAAACTTTCATACTTAACGAGTAACGTTATATGTTAAAGATATAATTATTCACATAACAGTAACTCAGTTATGAAACAAATATCCTAATTTTAATAAATTTCACAACAAAAACAATTTCACTTACTGTCTTATAAATACTAAAAGTTCGTCGTCTGCCTTCAAACTTTGTAGGTAAGTTGAACACACGCCGTAATGCGTTGATCCCTCACCATCTGAGAATTCAAATATGTTTCAAATGAACATCTGCTTATCATATAAAACAGACTGGTACAATGGTATTATTTTATTCCAAAAGGTAAATGGAAATTTTCCATGAAAACAAAAATGTATACAAATTTTGTAATATGTACTGTATAAGATTCTGTTCTGTACCTACTTTTAAAATTATATTTGAAACTGTAGTGAGCTTTTATAAATCGGTTTATTACATACATATGATGCAAATTTATATGAGTCTTATTAAAATAAACCATATCTTTGGGATCTCATATATTTATGAACAATAAAATAATTTGACGTATAAAAGAATGTACCATTTTATATTTTCAATTCTAAGGAACAGATAGATAAATGTCCTACATCCTTCTCTAAACTAGAATTTTAACACATTATATAATATTAGCATACTGCACTCGCTTACACTCCTATATAAACGAGATAATTCATTGTCTCACGACAAGTTATCCACCAAATTCTGTTTAGATCAGCTTTTTGAGTGTTAGACGAAACAAAAACTGACGAATTTTAAAAAAGTAAACAATTTTTATTCATCGATATTTTACAACTGATGTACAGAGAGAAAATGATTCCAAAAATACAAATTAATACAAACGAAAGAATATATCAAAATGATTAAAAAAATAAATGTGAAAAACCGCTTACTTTCAGTTTTATACACAACAACGGCAACAGTAATATGTATTCTATTCGGATGAGCTAACGGCGAGGACGATATCGAATAGAACCTCGGCTGCAATTGTGGCAGCATTGCTGCTAACAACGCCGCTTGAGGTCTGCAAGACGGTACTTCAGCTAGGACGTCGGCGAGATGCGGGAAATAATGGTGTCTCCAATCGTCGTATTTGTTTGAGTCCTGGAAGACAAAATTTGGTAGAATACGTTTGTCAAAGATATATTGTCATATAAAATATTACTATGGCAAGGGCAGTTTATGGAAAGTGTGAGTAAATAGACATTAAGAAAATATTAGGTTGCGAAATAATTTTCGAATAGGGTGGTTGTAAATTAAGATAAATCGTTATTGAGTAAAGATAACCATCATTTGTCGTATGTTTTTCACTTACAGAATTTCACTTACAGAATAAATTTAACCAAGTTTAGAAAGAAATTCTTTTTTATGTTTAATTTATTACCGAGTTTTTTTTGTTATACTGAGTAATTATCTTGCATAAAAATAATAATTTATCTTAATTATTACTAATGTCTTTGATCTGAGTTACTTCAATGATAAATAATTTTCACCTCAACCAGCATCGTCAAAGTGTCGGCTTCATTTTGATCACTGCACGCGGAGGCCAAATATTTCAGTACTTTTATTGTCGGTGGAGTAGTAATATCTAGAAACCTTGTAAATATGTCTCGAACTGACACTGTTGGTATGCGTTCGTGTTTTTTCCAGCTTTTAACAGCACCTGCGATTTGTACTAGAATAACTAATTAGCCCAATACTAATATACATAAGAATTAGGGAAATTCTAAAACGACTCGCATAATAAAGTTGGATCTTATAAAGCTCAATACTAACTCTATTTATTTTTAAATTGAATAGCTTATAATACAAGACTTTAAATTTCAAGATAATTCCAACTACATAAAAAATTTGGAAACTTTTTTAAGAAAAATATTTCAGGATAATAATTATAATAATAATAACAAAGCTCATCGTTAATCTTGATACATTCTTTTAGATTATGATAATATATGAAAATGTCGAGGAATATTCTTCACAGCTCCATTGTATAAACAATACTCATAAGGATCGTACAATACATTGAGTAGTTACTATGTATTTACGTTAATAGATAAAAAACCTAAAATATAATCTTACCAGTTGGTGTAAGGGTTTCCTCTAAAACCTGCAATTGTACAGGTTTATCGAAATCGTCTACATCCCGCAGTCTTTTCAAAAGAGCGTCAACTATTTCCTTGCGATTGCAAGCCATTACACCTACATGATCTCCTGGTTCATACTTTAATTCAGCCTAAAAGCATATTTTATATTTATGAAATACAGTCGTAATTAATTCTCACGGTTAGCATAATGTGTTGATTTTATGAGATCAAAAAAAATTAAGTAATAATTACATTGTACTCCATATCAACGAATATAGTAGCGCGGTCAGCAGTAAAATCTCCTAAATGTTTGTTATCCTTCACTTTACACGTTATGATTTCTTTTCGAAAACTGGTCTCCAGTGCATTTTTCAGTGTGGGAACCTTATCAGCTTTTCCCAATCGCACAGTTTCTTCTGTTAAAGGCATCTCTCCAAATGCTTTCTTTGCATCTTTTACCATTTCGTTTTCATCTAAACAGAATGATTCACAAGCAACCTGAAATACACGTCATAATTATTTGGCTATTATCTACAACGAATATTATAGATATGTATATATGATTATATTTAACTTTAATGTAAGCAACTCATTCTTCAAATCATACATGAATTATAAAGTAATAAACGAAAAGATTCGAAATAATATTATACATACCTGGAATATTTTGGACGACCAGTCTCTAAACTGTTGTTCTTGTCCGTACATCTCATCTCCACAAGAAACTTCCAAGAGCCTCTCTCCGCCCAGATCTTCCAGTACTTTGTCAATATTTTTGCCGAAATTGCAGAACTTCGGATAAGCGCTTGATCCAAGTGCAAAAACTGCATAGCAAACATTGCTCAGTGGACCAATATTCTCTGCTGAAGATGTTCCCGCTACGCTGCCTGTAAATAATGTTAATTTTAATGAATTAAAATTTATCTTAAAATCCAAGACTAATTATTACTAATAATTAGTTTTGTAAATACTAATAGTATTGCGAAAGAGAAGTATAGTTAATTTGAATACGAGTTAATAAAGTGTATGAAGTATGAATTCATTCGTTTTCAAAACATGTTGTAAGCCAAATCAAAACCTGAAAAGAGGTTTCCAAAAAGTTATGCGTAAACGTTTGATTGTAGCCGAAAAAAAATACAATAAGTCGCAAAAGTATAGCTGAAATAAACACGAATTGAAAGTCAATACAATGATAATAAATATAAACGAAATTTATAATAAACTCCATCGAGTAATATGATGCGAGTGCCATAATTGAAAAATTTAAACGAAGGATCTTACTTTTATTTGATTCCAGTCTTGATAGTTGTCTTTTAAAGCTATAGCTGTCACTTTTGTTTGATTCCATTCTGGATAATTGTTTTTTATAATCAGCGCCGGACCCCATAATACTGTTGGTCCTCAACAACGACCTTGATTTGGGCATTTTAAATGTCCTAAAAGAAAATTTTGATTTCAATAATTCGTATTCAAAATGCTTGTTTTATCATTCAATAGCATTTGTTTAGAACTCTGAGACCAGTTTAAGTAGGAAAGCAACGGCTACTGTGTGATATGTGTGATAATTTGTCGTCTTTTGGGTCCAAACTTTTGGTGGACAAATATATTAGTACATATAACCTGATGCGTCGTGATGATTTATAAGTGCGACTGTGGATTTTTTCTAACTTATTTTCTGTAGTAGTGGAAGGCAGTTTAAACATATGCTTGATATTATAGCAATAGACTCACTACCTATTCCATAACGGGACTTAAACGTAACTGGTTAAATGTGGTTATCTCTCCCAAGTTTACAAACGTACTTTTCATATTTATGTACGTAATTTAAATATCGTACTTTTCAAAGCAACAGTGTGATAATTTATTGTATTGTAATAAATGGTATAATCAATTACCCTGTACTGTCTGATGTTTGATTATCTTGATTCTTCTGTTCATTGTACATAATTTGGAAGAGATGCTCGGCAAACTCCTGTAAAAATTAATCACGATAAATATAAAAATTATTTTTTTAAAGAAAACTGAATTGTAAAAATCCGAAAATTACTCACAACTCCATTCCCAGGTGGTTCACCATTGCCAAAGGTGGAAGTTACAATAAGTAACAAAGTTTCATGTTCTATGGAAAACACGTCATATTCCGACATACAATGGACCTGTGTAACAAATATAAAAAATATACATATATTATTAAGTTGACCAAAATTACTCATCATCATTATGAGTCTATTTTCATCTGGACATAGGTCTCTCCAATAGCACGCCATGCAACTTAATCTTCTGCTTTTTGCATTCAACCGATGCCAGCCAGTTAGCGTATATCGTATCACTCCACGTAACCGGAAGGCGTCCTACGCTATGTTTGCCAAGGCGTGGTGTTCACTCCAGAACAAGCTTACACCAAAGTTTACTGATTCTGCGACAGATGGGACCAGCATACTGTTACTTCAGCTTATCGATCCGTTATGCTGTATATTTTTAGTTCTCTGTCGGATCGCATTGTTTCAGATTCGATCCATCAGAGTAACGCCACTTAGCCCTTTCGATAGCTCTCTGAGACACTGTAAATCGGTGAGTGTCCACTAAATGTATATACCACTCGTACTAGATTTTTTTATTGAGTAAATCCTTGATTACATCTTGATTGAAACTATATTTTATTAAAAAAAATTTTTTGGAATGATTCCTTTTTGATATTTTTCCCATTTAAAATCGATTTTATGTATAATAAAATACGTACTCTTATGTAGCCACTTAATTTAGTGTATGTAAGCTTCAATTTATTGTTTAAATTAATTAGAGCGTTTAACACTTCATTTGTCGTTTCCATCAGTTCCTTAGCGATTTTGCCATTTTAGAAAAGTTATAATATTAAAACTCGATATAATTGACATTGTAAATTATAATGCTTCATAAGTAACATGATTTAGTGCATTAACCGTTTCTTTTTATCTGATAAAACCCGCTAGACTATAGTACATCCTAAAGTCGGCCTTATTTCATGTGTAAATCTAGATTTGTCTCTGTCGTGTGTAAAGTTGTCTCCCTATACGAATGACCTTACAAGTGTAAAATTCTTGCACTTGTTTATACTATGTCTACACATAAAACCTACCTGAGCATTAAACGCGTGCCCGAATATCGTTCCTAGTTCCTTGGCATAATGTTCCGATTTGCCTGTCTCCGTGGCATATAGTATGGTCGCTTTGATGCGCTTAGAGAGGGCTCGGCTGAACAGTTTGGAAGTGAACTTGACTGCTCGAGCGATCTGCTTGAAGTGGAATTTCCTGTTTGTGGGCTTGTTGTCTGAATTGTTCCATTGGTATGTCTTCCATGCGGGCTCCTAGAGTCATTTTCATACTATGAGTTACTTCTACGCGTGTTAGGTAGATATTATTTTCATAATAGTAGTTCTCGTATGATTAAAATTAATAAAACATTATAGTTTTACAAACGTTTCATGTAAGAAAATAATTTTGCCTATAATTTTAAGCAAAATAGATTAAAAATTAATAAATGTAAAATACCTAATTTAGTAATTAATATAGCAATGGAATGTTGTTAGATTGCATAAAATTACTGATTACTTTTATAAAGAATGGATGTAATCATTAAATTAATAAAAGTATGAAAAATGAATTAAAATATAGCAAAAACATAAAACATTCCAAGCCACTCCAAGCTCGAAAATCAGCAACAGAGAAGGGATGTAATCCGAGCTTACCGTTGTTATTTGGGATAAGAGAAAATATTTGGCAATAAATAGCGACCTACCTGATAATCATAAGACGGCCTGACGAAATACAAAGCCATTTCCTGATGAAACACGGCTGTAAGCGATGAAGACATCGGTGGTACTATCCATATCCAATCCGACGGACAACCCCCTCTGTAAGCAAAGGTACCGAAATAACTTGAAGTCATAAAAAATATATTACTATTAACAAAAATGACAATTCATTTGTCTAATACACTGCGGATGTGAACCTTTGTTGATTACTGTTTTGCATGCTGTAAACATTCTTCATGTCATTAAAAAGATAAAGGATTATGGCCTTTACATCTCAGAGTAGACCTATGTCCAGCAGTGGACTGCCGTAGGCTGCTGATGATAATTAACAATAAAAAAGAAACTACACCATCGTACATATCTCTCTCCTTTTAAAAATAAGATAAATAATGTGTATTTGACCACAAATTACACAATTAATTCCGGTAGGATTCTTTTGTTATAAAGACAAATGTTACACAATCAATCATATCTTCAGCCATTAGAAACGGAACTTTTTAAAACTATTTTTACTAAACCGCCCAAGTCTATTATACCTGGTCTTATTCTCAGTGTCCAAATGTTTGATGAACTGTTCGGAAGCCGAGTGGTGATCGACAATAGACACGTTGTCTCTATGAAAGCTGTGAAGCACGGCAATGTTGACTTCGACCAACGCTTGGTCTTTCCATAACGATACATAGGAATTCGTGTCTAGACCCAGCTTGTTCGCTACTGCCTGGAATTAGAAAGCAAATTGTGATTTCCATTATTTACCACCTTAGTATACTCGTATAATTCAATTTTATAATTCACAGGAGCATGCGATATATGTTTTAATACAAAACTTTTCTAAAGTTTTTGATATTTACCGTAATTTAAAATGGAACTACATATATCACCTATCTTAAGGAAACACAATTCTATAAAGCAGATGTAGGAGAGCTCGACTTACTAAAGAACATTTTAAGAATAAATAAAATGTTTTAAATAACTATTCTGTGAATTACTATATAGAGTAAAATCACTTAGCTGCGGCATTGAGTTGAAAGTCGTGTACATTACAGTAAAATATATAAAAGTGGCCGTTTAATGCACCTACGTTATCAGCTTATGTCAAATCTTTGTTCTGTTACAAAGACCAAGCACTAAGTTACAGCGGCAGAGGTAGTTAAGAACTGAGCTTGCATTGTTGGTGACGATGCTAAGTCGATCTGCGAAGAAACCGCGATCGTACGCGTATATGTGTTTCTGTGTTGTTGAAAATTTCAAAACCTTATGCGAATTAACAGTAATACCAAAACTTATTGTTACAACCCAAATTTAATAAAACCATTGTTATACAAAATATTCTTAAAACAAATATACTCTTTATTACGAATGACATGCCATGCCTTTAATTTTTGCTTATTTCAATTAAAAATAAACCTACTATATGTTGCAATAGTGAAACATATTCAAAGTAAATACTTTTGTAAGTTTTGAAGTAAAGATATGCTATTTTAAACAATGTAAAATTTTGAAAATTTGAAATGTTACATATTTGTGAGGAATAATATAAGATATTGATTGAATTTCTACTTTGAAGTTCTAAGTCATTACCCACTTTGAAGTTCTAAGTCATTAAAATCTTACGTTTTCTCATTATATCTTATTTTAAGGATATCGTGTAAGTTCAAGAATGTTACGTACATCCACAACGTTCAGCCTGTTGGCGTCACAGAGGTTACGGCAGCCAATTTCCGTGCCCATGTACCAGCCGTTGAAGGCGGTGCCAGTGAACTCGAGCCCGCCACAATCCAGCCTCATGTTGGCGACGGCGGGTAGAACATACCACCGAAGGCCCAGATCTTTGAACCAAGCGTACCTGTAATAGACCATGTCTTGAGATGTAATAAAGGTGAGACGAGGGACAATGATGAATGAATCTCTAAAATTCGAAATTCCTGACGAATCCCAATGAAAATCGAAGTAGGCAAATAAAATGTTACAAGACGACACAAATTCCAAATTACAGGAATAACTTAAGTTAATATTAAGAAATTTCATTGCTGTCCTTTTCGTTTGCAGTGATGTAGTATTGCGTTTGATTTTAAATAGAGATAAAGATTTAAATAGTTGAGATAATAGCTTTAAGAATTCAAGAAAATACCTTCATGGTAATAGTTACATCAGCTATTGATTTCAATAAAACCCCTACACGAGGTAAGCAAATGAAATATGTATAAATTTATTTTTGATAACATTCGTCACTTGTTTACGAAGTTTGCACTATTAAACTAATAAAAGGGATTTCATAAAAGAATATGTATGAGAATTTATTTATGATCTGACCACTAAATATTATACATAATTTGAAACGAAAACGGAGAAATTGAGTGGACTTACTTAGGGTGTTCCATTTCAACTTCCATGACAATTTCGCGAGGGATGTCGAAAAACTCCGGATCTTTGCCGTCGGCAGACAGTACCAGGGGTAAAATATCCCACTGTGTCCTTGGAGGTTTCCATCCAAGTTTTAGACAAACCTAAAAACAACACTCTATTAAATATCTTCTTTATATACTACTGTACTTTACTTAGTAAAAATACGAATCTCATAACAGAGTTTAATATAAAAGTGTATTAAATACTACTTAACTACATACTTAAGAGACTAGAATTACGCAAAAAGCATTATGTCCTTTCGAAAATTACCTATTTCATCAGAAGAAGCAATTTATGAAATGTATTCTTTAGACTCCTTCGAGATATACCACAACATTCGGTCTTTCACTGTACTTAGGAGAAACCGTGTCCGATGATAGACAAAATGATTCAACATAACGATGATGATCATGACGATATTGTGCTCACTAAGCTGTAGTTTACGAAAATATAATTGTATGTAAAATGTAATTATAAGTTTCAAACAAAGTATTTGATATTATAAATTAAGCTTCTTTATCAATAACAGTTATAGCGAGGATATGGTAGCCTTTTATTGCTTAAGTTCTTGAAAAATGAGTGTCGAATAAATGATGCGAGCTCATTTTTTGCACCCAATGTCCGCCTCAGTGTACGTTTTTGTTCGCAAACCTTGAATTATTTCCCGGGAATCACACAACGGTAGAACATTATGTAATTTACGGATTTATTAATGACACATAGCCTATTTATACATAGATGTTGAAAATGAATGTTGAGATTAGCATGTAAATATATAAGACGTTATAAGGTATATGAAAAATTCGATAATTTTCTGTTTACTTAATGTTATCTATAAATCAAATTATGGTTCAATAATAAAACGTAACTTCACGCCTGTAATCCCCGAAGGGGTAGGCAGAGGAATGCAGAACATTCCCACGTTTCACCGGTTACGTT
>DWEI01004898.1:0-11254 GCA_018245875.1 Mysoria ambigua
TAATTATCGATATCCTTCGAACGTGACAAGTTGACTGAGCGACAAACGTTGATCCACAGGTCTTTAACGACAAATATTCAAATGCAATTCAAAAAAAAAGCAACCCGGTCATCCAATTGGCCTGCATCCAAGTGCTGTGAACTCAAAATATTAAAGTCATATGTGAGAAATTGTATGAAACTATTAAATTCTGTGCTATTGTTTTGTACACGTTTTTATCGTTACGACAATAACGTGTTTTGTATTTGATCTCAGAATGAGAATGTCAAAGTCGTTGTCAGCCACGCTGGCGCAGAGAGTGTTGGCGGCATTAACAGCCCTCATACAGTATTTCGTGTTTAACAGAGGGACGATATAGGGGGTGCTTTTTATTATGACGATAATGATGTTGGTAGTTGTATTATAGTATTCTTAAAATAAATTGCGAGCGCGAAAACACTCCAATTAATGAACGAATGAAATGGCGGAACGAGTGCACTCGAGCCCGTTCGCTATCCGGACAGAATGTATTTGAAATGTTCAAGTTGCTGTGTAGGTATGTTCATTGAGTACCTTTCGTTTATATTATTATTACATGTGGTATATCATCACGCTAGGTCGCTTGGAGGGTAGGCACGGTAAATAGATTGTTAAATTTCTCTTTCCTTAAAGTGAAGCGTTGCTATATTATAATTCATGTTTTCAACTTATTACGATGTGATTTTTATGTGAAGATTACCTAGCTATCAGTTGCTATTAGCTGCACCTTTATAACCAACATGTGCAGTTCTGTAAGTGGACTATCAATTTGAACTACTACCTCATCTAGTGTTGATATTTGTAAGATAGCAACTTAAATTGAAAATCTACATTTTCAAAACAAGCCCAGGACAGGATGTGCGCGGCGGCAAAGTTTAATTTTACCACACCGTAGATAGAAGTTAAGAGCTAAATGAGTTCATGAGTGAGTGCGGACGCAAGGGAAACTTACTTGGAAGTTTTACCGCATCCAAAACGGAGCGGGTACTTAGTGGAGAGGACATGCTAAGAAGGGCGGCGAGGAGGAAACAAAAGGGTGGTTTCGGCTATCAGCACCTACCTGAAGAAATTGTATTATTAAAATAATTTTAATTAAGGATTAAGCTATAAAATATCATTATGAAATCATTAGCCTTTGTCGAGTTGTCCATAAATAATAAAGGTAAGCTAAGCCGGTACATGATTTAATTATGTTTTAACAATGTATGCGAAGCGGCTAGCGATGGGGTTATAAACGACGAGTCCACTGAAGTGCTCTTGGAGAGGTGTTTGTCCAACAGCGAACATAATGTTATCATAAAAATCATCGACTGCCTCGTTGGTCGTGTTTGTTGCCAGTGCGATTGCTGATCGGGAGGTCCCGCGTCGAACACTTCAGTTTTTTAAATTTAGTTTTTCTAGTATTGCTTTGGAATCTGGATATGTGCCCGATACATGGCAATAGTCTCACCACCTATTCCATAGTGGTACATAAACGTGACCATTGAAACGTGGGAGCGTTCTGCAGTCGTCTGCCTACCTCTTCGGGGATTGTAGGCGTGCATTTACGTTACGTAATAATCATTTACTTAGTGCAGCGAAGTAATTATGCTGCACGTAACATGCATGCATTTAAAGTGTGCAGCGAGGCATCAAGACCTTTCAATCTCCTCTGTAACGCACGTCGCCGACGCTCGTGAGCCACGGCCTGGATGTCGACGATGGCACACAATAAGCATTTGTGACGTATCTCTCTCGTCTCATTCCTAGCTCTCCTCGTTCTTAGCTTCTTTGAACTTGGGACAAATCTTTTCTATATCTTTTATTCAGTACGCTAAATGAAGGAACCGGTCTGAGTCACGAGCGCTAGCGATGCGGACTAACAGAAGGGTTGCGAACATTCCATACTGTACGTGAAGGTCCATTTCAGAGGTGTCAGCGGTGTGGAGTCGTACAGGTGGAGATTGTTGATGTTTCATATAGTTTGCTTATTGCTGTTTTAGTCATAAACCATAGCGGTGTTGATGTAATAAAACTTCCGAGGAGCCTTCAGTATCCGTATGGCTATAAACTAAATATTATGTTTTCGCATTGTATGAACCTTCAATTTTATTCAGTAGCCGGAACAAAAATGTAGATGAGGGCAATTTGCTTAAATAAGCGACCTTGTTTAGTGAGTATTTACATTTAGCGGGACGAAATTGTATTTTAAAGAGCCTCCATTGGCCGGCGAGCCTGCTGCGACGGCTGTCGGCGCACGTCGCCGCCGTGTGTGGGCTACGCTGGTCGATCGGCCAAGACAAAAAGTGCTTCGTGGATCGACTTCATTATCACACATTCTTGGAGCCACTGTTGACCTCGGCTCATCTCTTAGTCAAGAGCCTTCAGCCTTCGCCAAAGGTTACCACACTGCCCAAGTGCGGGATGGTGGACAAATTTTAAATCTAAGTTTAATTCAAATTCTGAGTTTATTCTGTTACAGTTAATAAATCCACTAGCGCCAATATAACCTAATGTGCTTTTGATTTGTGTGTATATTACGAGACTCTTCGCTTCGATTTCACAAGTGCGAACTGAGCCTTACTTGGTCATAACACATAACTGTACTTATCGCAATCTCCAAATTGTACTCAGATATATCAATGTTTTCATCAGTTTTGCCCACCCCATAAGTGTAAGAGAGCGAATGTTAAAATATGGAGAACAAACGTTCACTGCTCGTTTTAATAAAGTAGCTAATCGATAAATTAACTAATGTAACATCACGTCTGTATTCCCTAAAGAGGTAGGCAGAGTGTAGTACACTTCCATATCTCACTAATGACGTTAAGTTACGCCTACGTTGTGTAATACGTGTACGTAAAACGTCGTTGTTTTATAATTCAATGTGTATCAAGATATCCGACCTCGCCTTATCTTCAGTGAGCACATGATAATTTGAGTCAAAGCCAAGAAAGTTAGCAATGATGGTTGCTAACCAACTGCGTGGGGCTTATTATAGTACCATTATGCGGCAGAATGAGCCGAGAAACCGACCACGTGATCATTTGGATTACAGGTGATTTCACAATGTTCAGAAAAATCATAATGAACATTTTACGTTCTGATGTTGGCGTTCTTTTTGTGAATTTTGTGTTTGTCTGATGTTTGTATGCTTTTAAATGTTATACAAATTTCAAATGTTACATTAGGTATATAACTGACCGCAGGCAACAAGGAAGGTCAAGAATCAACCATCTTGATATAATAGGCCGGATACTGGCTGATGTGAGAGGCCCAAGTCTCTTAATGTACTTGTAGAGGAAGTACCTCGGACAAAACTGTAAGGATAGAGATATTTGGCACTTTATTCACTCTGCCTATCACTAAAGGGACCTGGCGTGATAATATATATTATTTGTACGTGTTGGTATATATAGTTATTCACACACCTTTAAATCGTTATCAATATTTTTCATATATTTATTTATATAGTATTCTCGTTCAGTCACAAGTTTTCTTTTTGTATTTAGGATTTAACGCTTGTGAGGCCAATGCTCCAGCCTTGACGCCCTTTTCTAAGAAATGTTTCGTTACCCGCCTAAAGGGCTTATAATAAGGGCGTTAGTAAGTAAAAGGGTCGGTAAGGACCTCGTTTCGCCGATCGGTGCGCAGCGGGCCGTTAAGTTCGGTGTTCAGATCTTGATTGTGGTAAAAATGCCCTCTGGTTAGCACGCGACAGGAATTACTTACCCCGTTTGTGTCTGAATCAGTAGCAATTTCGTAATCGGCTAGTTAAAATTACAACCACGAGTATTCAGAGAGAAACTCGTTTGTTTCATTGCCTGCTACGCATTGGCCATTCTTCGTGTGTTGTATACTGTATAATTCACGTCTTTGAAACGAATTCCCTGCAGGTGGCTTGTTTATCTATTTCATTACATTTCCTTTGAAACGTCGGCAAAATAATCACTATGTCATTACATTGAGATAATTACACGAAGCTCTCTGGCAGCGCGGCTCCCGTCGAGATAATCCTCCCGTCGACAGGATTTACATTTCTCGGCGGTCCTGCGCATTACGCTATACTTCACGCAAATTGTGTCACAGTACTACATTATGCAGGCCTCGTAGAGAACTCGTAGAGATTCGTAGAAGAATCGTAGCGACTCGTAGAGACGATTGTATATTTTCACACCATAACTATAAACTACAATAGCTTTTATAAAAAATGCAATACACATACAAAATAAAACATTCCTTTTACTTAATAATATGAAAATTTGTTTCTATTTCAATGTTTTAAAATTTTTCCACAATGTCTTTAATTGCATCAGTTGAACATCGTTGTGATACAACATAGATTTAGAGGAAGAAGGGTAACAGATCCTCCACAGCCTAGCCAATGAATATTTTGGTATCTATGCACCCCTATGTATGTTATAATATCCCACGATGAAATAAATCCTAGTGTAAGAGACGATGAGTTTTGAACATTAAAAGCTCATACAATTTTATTTCTGTGTATGCTCAGCATACATAAAACTTTATGCCAACAGAAATGTTTGAGTAAAACCGAAGCTTAACGCAAACAATATGCTCGTTAGTAGAGTTAAGAAATGTAGAGTCGAACGTTACTGAAACAACATTACGAAACGGCAAAAAAAAACTCTCCTTTGTGCCGAAAAGCGTTCCGCCTAGAGTATAATGACGTGGCATCTCCCCTCGTCAGTGTGATTGCGGTATACACGCCGCACGTCACTTGGCATTCATCGGAGCAAAGAAAAGATTAGCGCAAACATCGCCGATTCAGCCGAGGCGAGGGGCGGATGCGCTATTGTGGGAATACGCAGTTCACGTAAATAGTTTGCGATCTAACCGCGCGCTGCTTCAACAAAATCGGCCACAGTTAAATGCACTTTGCATGTTTGTTTCCGAGTTTATTGAAAAAGGGTTATACATATATTAGCATGCAAGTTTAAGATTTGTAGGCTCTTTATTACTATAGTTATAAACAAAAAATCAAAAAACGTCAACTAGAATGGTATTGTTGGAATAGGACTTATAGGTATATTAGTATAATTAATGTATATTATTATTTATTACATTCAATCATAATTGGTATGAATCGTTGAAATATAAGGCCTAAAGCAGATAGGTAGATGAGGCTTGATAAGGCCAGCACGGGTCCTAGCGTTAAGACATAGCTTGGCTAGGAGGTGCATCCAGGTGTTGAACAGTAGAGTCTCATTTGATAATGATGTTGGTATTAAAAACTGAATATAGTTAAAACTTGATGTTGCAGTTGGGGATTACAAAGTAGAGTTTTCTGTTTTATCGCGCACATAAATAGAGCGTATGAACAAAAACAGAAGAGCCGTTTAGCCAAAGCCAAATAGAATGGAAATGTATGATAAGGTTTATATATTTTTTCGTCTCATTTCGCAAGCAAAACATTCCCGGCGGACGGCGCGGCGTGAGCTGCCTGCGAGGGCCTGTGTAAATTAACAATAAGAACGGGAGGCGCCATGACAACTTACTGGATTTATTTCTTTACGAGCTATTTACAGTCAATGTACATTCATGTCCTTTGGGCCGATAATTTATATAGTTTCGTCAATTATGTTCTATCTCAAATTTATGTTTTATTATGCATAAGATGTTTTTGTATCTAAGCATGGGATATTAAGCATACCGTCCTCCATTCATTTATTTTGTCGGTCCTTTATTCAATCTGTCATTCTTTCGTTCAGTCATCCCTTCGTTTATTCGTTGGTTCAATCATACTCTAACATGAATATTAGCACAAAAAATATAATACTTTCCATTCTACGTCTTATTTTTATGTAAAACGGTATCTATATAAAGAAGCGTTACTTGCGTGTAAAATCGAAATATTTTGACAAAAGTAAGTCAGGAGCAGGTCAGTAATTCATAATGAATAGTTGAATAGTTTCTATGGAATACCTACTAGACTTTAGGGAAAATGGACTTTGACATAGAATGAAATTGAAATATTGACTGTCTCATTGGTCGTGTTGATTGCAGGTGTGACTGAAAATTGGGACGGCTCAGGATCATTTTCCAGGTCGAACTCTCGAATTTTTTTTAATTTAAATTTTCTAGTAGTGGTTCGGAGTCTGGATATGTGCCCGATGCATGGCAATGGGCTCACCACCATATTACATAGTGGGTTGTAAACGTAACCGGTGAAACGTGGGAATGTTCTGCATTCCTCTGTGTACCTTTTCGGGATTGAAAATAGTATTTTTTTATGTACCTGATGCATTAGGATCCGAAACTATAAGACTCTTTACACATGTAGAGAGATGTAGAGACGAATTCCGCTCGACCGCGTTTCCTTGACGGGCCGCTGGAAGCGACGCGGCTCAAAGCGCCCGGGAACTACAAAGCCTCGTTCCTCATTACACGTGCGTGCATCTTCCATTTCGCTGATTTTGAAACAGCATTTCCAAAATTCCTTCCGGCTCCAAACACTTGCTTCTAACATCGATCAATACACAGCTCTATGTTGCACTCGTACGCTGCTCATTTTTATTGTGGTAATATTTTATCAACGCTCTCCAGTAAATGTTCTTTCTCTTTTATTCTATTGTTAAAATGTTTGTTCTTTTTATTTATGCTCTACATATAGACATTGAAATTCAAGTTTTTTACATATATTTTCATTTTAATTTCTTAAAAACCGAACTCTACGACTAAACGATCGTTTCTTTTAATCTCTATATATGCAAAAACAAATATATGTATGCATATATGTGTGTATAACACAACTTCAACAATCCCTGTACACACACACCCACGCAGCTTTAAGCAGGACCGTAGCATGCTCGAACACGATACACTTCAAAGCGTTGAGCATCACGTCACGCGCGCGCTCGTCGCTCTCTTCAGAGACATTACGCAGCGCACGCGGGGACTGTACGACGGAATAGAGTGGGACAAAAATAACATTGAGAACGGCGGATGAGAGAACGACAATACAGATGTCGGACAGTGGAGAGTTGATGGACGCAGGCGACGAGGACGCCCAAGACTTACCGAGTATGTCAAGTTGTGACTGACATATGTAGAGTTAGAAGTGAAAAGAGTGATGAATGTGAAGGAAGCGCAGCCGGTCTGTGAGTACAGAGAGGTGCTTTCTGCCTACTCCGTGAGGAACTTGACGTGAAGATATGCATGTAGGTGCTATGGTAGGTTTGGATACTATGAGGCTCATTTTCTGCAGCGGACATGTATAAACTCTATGTGTTAAAGATGAGTTATAGTGTCAATGATTATTAAGTAATTATGAAGGTACTAACATATTAAAATTGTTTATAAAATGAACACAAATATTAAAATATCAAAATCGTCTATTTCTAATAATTTGTGTACAAAGTTGGTTTGTTCAGTCAATAACTTTAAGTAATAACTTTACAATCGCAATATATTTGCGCAATAAAGGGCGGTAGAATCTATTACTGGGGTGTATATTAAGTTTGTAGGTAATGTTACCCGAGATATGTTAATAGTTCACCAAGGGAGTGGGTAATGGGCGTGAACATAGTAACATTGTACCTATCTGTAACTTAACGTTCTAAATTCAAATAATCACTATTGTAGTAACTTACGGTACAAACATTAAGCGCCGCAGAGTGCGTTGTAAAATTGCAACTACGTTTAAATTGGATGTGGTACTTGAAAACTTAAGGCCAGGTACAGTGGCACCAGGTGGTCGTGGAGCCTACCTTTTCATATTGTCTGTCAATATTGTCCTTTATCATTAAAGTGACCGACATTCAATTCGAAAAGCACTGAATTTTCAATATGCGGAAATGCTTCTAAGTGTTTTAACCCACAGCACAGCAGTAAGGGGCTGACATTCATATAACTAGAACAAGCGTATTTCCGGTACGAGCCCGATGGAGAATAGAGTACAGAAAACAACTGTGTGAAACAAATATATCGTAAAAAGTATGGTAAGAAATAATCGATATAATGGATTATAAGAATCTTTCTTATAAATCTGTCTGTGAATTCAAAGGCTTCCAATACGATCACCAATGTGCGTACACAACTCGGAGACGAATCCTATTCACTGGTCTCGAAAGCCGCTTGATCGTTCGACGCGCACCGGAATTATTCCGAGTGGATTAACATGGGAATATTGAATCCTGAGGGACGGGCGGTCGCTATCTCGGCGCGTGCAAGGGTCACAGCCACAGCCGCTAGCTTCACTGACGCCTGCTCTGACCATCGCAGGAGATCACGCCATGATTCTTGATGATTTGCAGATATGTCTGCAATGTATGTCAGAGATTGCAGATCAGATTACAGATGTCAGAAAACGCAAGCAGAGAGTGTCGTGCACGCCTACATGTTCCTAGTTACGTTTACGTCCTAATATGAAATAAGTGGTGAGGAAAATACAGAGACTTAGTGCTTGTATATGTATAGATAGAATATATTTGTCAATAGCTTCACCCCTCGTTCACATTCCACAGGACATAACTTTAGCCTCTGCCTATTTCTTCAGTCAAAACAGACATGAGATTATATTTATTAACAAAATAACTACGATTCTAGGCTATTTTACAATGTTATGTGACATAACAGTGCAATTATTAAATATTTGATCTCTATATTTACCTTATATTTCTCACAATTGGTTTGAGAAATGGCAGTAAATTTGATTAACCGGTTAAGTCAGTGTTCCGACAATGTCACTCGTACATTCATTCAGAGCGAATGTTATTGTAATAAACTACAGTGCTAAAATTCCAGAGTATGATAATATATTCTCTTGCTTCAGATGGTGCACACATACACGCGGCACGTCGAGTCACAGAATGGATGCGAGCAGCTTATGGTGAGTCGTTGCCACTTCTACATATTCAGAGGTCACAAACATTTCGCCGAGCAGTCGTCTTTTTATGTAAAAATAGAAATGGACCGATTTGCTCGCCAACTTCGGCGACGAACTTCGATGGCTGCAATAAATTCGGAGACCGAACACTCTTCTCCGGCAGCGGATGTGGAAATGCTTTCAATTTTTCGAAAATGGTTTTCTTACCCCTTTTCATCGTCATATGTACGTTTTCTGTTCTAGCTGCTGCAGTTGGAATGAAAATTTTATGATGATTTATTTACCCATTTAAATTTGTTCTGCGTCGTCTTTTTTTGTTAAATTAAGATTACTAGTAATAATAACCGCCTCTTGGGATCAACACCGTCATAGTTTAATCGTTCCGCTCTATTGTTGAATGTAGGTCTGTATTCAAAATTATTAGTGTTTAGTCCATATTTGCGGAACCTAGTAAGCTAACAAACACCTCAGAGATCCATAATATATTTTGCGATGTGACAGGATAACTTAATATATTTCATTCACCATCTTCCATAATAGGCGAGATGTTCATCACTTTTCATACTCTAGGTTTTGTTTCTTTACATCTTTGAGCGTTCTTGGGTATAACTATAATTTATAGTGAAAATCGCTTTTATCTTTTCATAGCTTTCTGCCTGCCTTTCTAACTGCCTCTTTGATCATTTGTCCAAGGATATTTTATATATAAATAACTCTGATAACCACCACGGTGAGATCGCTGGCGTGTAATGAAACAGTTTTTATACGAACATTAAAATATACTCTAACGGAAATAGCCTGTAGCTAACAGTTGAAACTTGTATACTTAGATACGTCATAGGCCATGTATCATTGCACTGCTGAACACAGAATGTTCCTCTAAATGGGAAGGTTTCAAGATATAGGCCACCGTTACTGAAATTTGGTTTGGATATATATGTGCAGTCTCCCTGGACCAATGTTCATCAGACTTCAAATTTTAAGGGTTAGATATTGGCTGATGAGGGAATGAGAAGAAGTCTTCGAAAGCGGAGTGCGTGTTTGAAAAGAGAGATCATTGTAGATGAAGCATGGCGGGCCGTGAACGCGAGGTGCGTTTGAGACTCGTTACTCTCTGCCTGCCCCGTAAGATGCTCGACAAACGATCTTGGTAACACTAATGAAAGAACTGAAGGATCTCGTGAGTACGTAATTTGTAAAAGAGATTTAGTTTTCCAATTTCAGTTCTTACTTATTTATATGGTGGTTAACCGCGCGTAAATAAAATGGCGGCTGGTGTCGCCTCCCACTAGATGTCGTTATATAAAAAGTTACATTGAATGTTAGATAAGTATGTATACATAGCTCAATTATTATCCCGAAACGAAGGGCCGTTTGTAGGGAGATGTGGTATATTGAGTCGCATTCCTAGCACTAACATGGACGCCCGCAGACGGTCGACGGAACCGTGGCCAAGTGTAACAGCAACGTGATAGGACGTAGTTTATTTTATAACTCCTTTATTGTATTATAATTAGAACTAATGATTACTGCTAGCACTTTGCCTATTCTCTAAAAGTATGGCTGAATGATGGGGAATGATAATCAAGTACTGAATTTGTTTATTAATAAAAGTTATGATTGATAATTATTGAATGATTTCTTTAACATAAATTTTTCTGTTACCAAACACCGTATATCTGTATATTTAAAACCTTTATTGCCTATATAATAGATTTAAAATATGTAGTCTATTGTATTTTTATAATAAAATGTTTAAAAATTGACTTAAGAAATATTTAATTGTACCCAATCTTTTTGTCCGTTAATGCTTTTGATGAATTCTTCACAAAAACTGACGCGGCTCAATGATTCTCGAAATATCGTAAAACAAAAGGCTTTTCGAAGCTTAAAATGATCCCTCAATCTTCGTTATTATTCTGCTAATACGCGTTCGTAATCGTGTACCGAATCCTATTTATAATTGAGTAATGAGAATTATTTTAGTTCATAAAAATACTATGATTAAAAATGGAAATTTTGAACTAAAGTCAACACTTAATAAATGAATGTTAATTAACTATGTACAGTTAAGTATAGTTTATTAAGTAAAGAGATGGTGTTTGAAATGTTATTATCCCCGATGTCAACCAGGGTGAATATAAATGAAATAATATCCACGGCAACCCGTATATTATCGTAAAGTGTCATACGTACATTTAAGGGGCAAAAATTCATATAGGCATGTCATCCGTCTTTATTTCTTTATGACTATAATAATACTGAGCTTTAATTTATTTGTTAAGTTGACTGCCTCGTTGTTCGTGTTGGTTGCAGGTGCGACTGCCGATCGAGAGGTCCCGGGTTCGATTCCCGGGTCGAACACTATAAAATTTTCTAATTTAGATTTTCTAGTAGTGGTTCGGAGTC
>DWEI01004899.1:0-11253 GCA_018245875.1 Mysoria ambigua
CCGACGCTTGCCCCCATAACCATCATCCGGGCGTCAGATACGGGGGTCTGACGTCCGGCTAATGATGTTGCGGCGGACGGCGTGCCCACTGGGGCACGACATGTGTGTCAGAGGGGACGTACAACACACGTCCTCATAAGATGGGTCTGCGTGGGCAGGCGCCGCTGGCTGGGTCTACAGAAGTAGTTTAAGTCCCTGTGTCCCAGCCATCAAAGGTGGTAGAAGCACACCGTGGGGTTTTAGCCAGTTCAAGTCCGGTATAACCATCTGTGCCTCCCCGTGGTGCAGTGGTATCCATGACGGATTTCCCCACGTAAAAAAAAGAAAGAAATATATCATTGATTCCTTTAACTTTTAATTGCGTAGTAACGTCAAGAATGTGATCACCAAAGAAGCGAGTAGAGGAGTATAGCACACTGTCACATTTTATCAGTTAAGTTATAGGTTTCGTCGAGGACCAGGGGGTGAGCCTATTGTCATATGCCGGGCACAAAATCAGACTGAGTCAGTCCGGGGATCGAACCCAGAACCTGTGGCTCAGCAGTCACGCTTATCATCACTGGACTAACGGTGCTCATAAATAATACCGACTAATTATAGTAATCAAATATGTTTTATTTAGCATTCAATCAAATATTACACAAAATATCGCGCGCAGCGCTACAAAAATGAAAAATTTGCCCCTAAACTTCTACGCATCGGCTAATGGTTGAGAGTCCAGTTCATTATTAGTATTTCCGGCAATAATAAATTTTGCTGTATTCTCCTCTGTAATTGTGGATAGATCTGGCACGGCGCATGTTATTGGAAATAGGTCTTGCAGATTGGCACCGTACGCTGAACCTAAATTCGTCATCGACGAGCTAGTTACGTCAGTATTCGTGTTTGAGGCTTCATCCTCTGATAAAAGGTACCATTTTGACACGCGGCTTTGTTCCACGGCGGAAGAACCATCAGACAGATCCTCCGTAAGCAAACTGTTCACTAAAGACATTTCGGCATCGGAAGTGTTCAATAATATATCACTTGCATTGCTAAATAGTTGAGGATTTTGTGATGCTGCAATGAAACGAGACTAGTTTGAATCATATTAACATAAATATCTACTGAAATTTAAAATATAATAAGCTTAACTAAAAATGTAAATTAGGATACGCTGTTATTTCTAGCCCGTTTGCATATCGCAGACCATCTGTAAATTGTCCGTTTCCTATGTAATGACATCAAGACAGAAAGATAATCAATCAATATTTCAGTAGGTTGGATGCAAGTGAAAAAATACGTAAAAAAACGTAATATCACGCTGGTAAACCCTGAAAAGCCACGCATAATGTACTGCAGTACGTTTTACCAGTTACGTTTACGTACCAGTATTGAACAGATAGGAAGCCTATTGCCACACTTAGGGTACATTTCCAGACTCCGAGCCACATCTAGAAAATCTAAATTAATAAAATGCCAGAGGTGAACGACTCAGGATTTGTACCTAGGACCTCCCGATCGAAAGTCTGGCTTGCAACCATCACGACCACGGCTAGTTAAAAAATAGTCAATTTATTGGGGATATAATGGGGACACAATTTAATGTATTTCGATAACGTAGGTGTGTTTACTCACTTGTTAACAAACTTGTTGAGTCTCGTGCGTCTTCACAAAACATGTCTAATATCATATTCTCACTTAGATTGCTCAGCGACTTCGTACCCTTCAATTCATCTGACGATACTGAATTTGAATTTAATGATATAACAGACATTGCATTGTCTTCAATCAACTCTACACTGTTCCCCATACATTCGTGAGCGTGGAGGCAAGTGTCTGTGTGATTATGTATGAAATCTACACTGTCGTCACCACCTAGAAGGGAAAGTCTCGACTCTGTATCATTGATTCCGCTATCTGTTAGTAAAGATGACCGACTGTTTTTTTGCATCGTATCATCTGAACGCGTCCCTCTCTTTCTCTTATCCGGTTTGAGTATTTTCACTTTAATAATGTCCTTTTTCTTTCTGGTCTTCGGGTCGCTGTCGGAAGCTTTATTATGATTCGCTAAATCTGTCCCAGTATTCGTGTTGTCTTCTAACACATTCGTGACTACCAACATTGGAGGCGCGTTAGATTTTCTACTTCCACAGGCCTCTATATGCTGCTGTTCGACGATTGGCTCTGTATCGCTGAATTTGGACTTTTTCTTACTCTGCCTTTTGCGTGGAGTCGAGCAGCGTTTTTTAGCTTTTACATTCTGTTGTTTGTCATTGTTACATTTGTCAATATTTTTTGCTTCAGGCTCACATATCTCCATTTTGTTTTTAATATCTTTGGATTTATTTTCACTCATACGCTTAGCCAATTTCTTCGAGCTTTCTAGCAATAAGTTCTTTAATTTTTGGTGCACTGACTCTGACAGAGTAGGTTCTTGGATATTTACCGCGCAAACTTTATTTAAAAAGGAATCGGTAATTTTTTGTGATGTCTCCGACACATCTATATTATAATGGCAAGCTGATGCATTTTGGCATCTTTTCTGAAGACTACAGTCTTGTTCCATTAAAGGTACGGACATATCAACATCTAAAGACATGTACTCATTAAGCGTCGTTTGTTTTCTTTGTTCAATGTTCGCGCTTGTTGGGACGTCGTTGGAACTTTCTAGCATATTCTTACTCACTGATATGTTTTCCACAATCGAAAGAACTGGTGAGGGCGGTAATGTTACTTGACTCGAATTTTCTTCATCAGCGGCACGTGACGGACTAGGGATAGTATTGCAGTCAATAGCGCGTGAACTTTTTACGGCGAGCATATCTGATACATCATCAACATTTGCACATTTAACCATGTCTGATATCGACAAAGTTTCTTCTATCTTTTCCAGATGCTGCAACGAATTCTTTTCACGAGGCCGTAACATCTGATAGGATTCAGATCTATAAACTTCACTATTGGGGCTTGAATTCTGATGGCTTGCAGATTTAAGTGGAGCAGTAACAAAAGACTGATTGGAATCACTGGAAAAGTCCTCAGCGTTGTATGAACGAAGCTTCCTCTTGTACACCCATCGAGATTTGCCCCGAGCTTTGTTCAGAACAGTAACGCTTAATTTGCGTTTCCTTCGCAAGCATATGCTCAGATTGCTGTTGTCGGTATCTTGATAGCCTTGGCTGCTTTCTATGGAGTTGTTAGCTACGTTTTCGGGCGATGAGAATATTCTTGCTTGAACGGTGCTGGTAAGAAAAAAAGCTGTTGTGAAGCGCAAATCAAACGTAAACCAAGCAGGCAACAGCAGAAGCTAAAGTGCATCAGTTTAGTCGCTAATGTTCAACTAAATGAAACATGCATAACAGCAATGTGCGCAGGTAATGGAAGCAGGTTCGAGACCACACGATACAAAATTATTACATTTGACACTCACCTAATATTTGTAACTGTAATACAATGTTAACAGCCTTAGTTGCTGGCGTGTAAAGACTTTTTTTATATGTTTCCTCCACATGGAGGATTGGGTTATATTATTTAAAGAAATTTAAACGGAAAGAAAATTTAATGTAATAAGTTACCAATAAATAGATTAAGAATACAACATGCTACATCCATATCTTTTTAAGACACTTTCATTAATTATATGTGGATTTCAGTTCATCAGTTGGCTGCATCAAATTTACTAATGTTAAAATCATATACGTAAATAAATAAGACACATGAGATTTCTAAACATTTATTTGAGTGTAAATTTAAACACCTGCTCCCATTCGCAATTCACGTACATTACTTTATTGTTATTTAGTTCTACAGATAGAAGGGTTTCTTGAGCTACTTTAACTACTGCTTAATAAATAAATACAGATTTTCAAAAAGTATCATTACAATCTTTGATACTTAGTCTTCGACCTTTAATTTGTACATCATTGATTGGAAAATGCAAAATTTTAAAATAACTTATATATAATAATATAAACTTACTTCATTTAATATATTATAATAGTTATGTTTAAACAATTCATGAGTTGTCATTTTGCAAAAAATCATAATGACTCTGAAATGTATGTGGGTATTCTGAGTAAAAGTACCAGAGTATTTAAAAGACAATAAAAGTACACTCCCCTAACCTTCCCCTTAGGTCCCACTATACAATACCGGGTGAGCCTGTTGCCTTATACCAGGAACTAAGCTATACTCTGAACATTACAAATTTCAAATTAAAAATCCTAACCCACTGATTGAACCCAGCACCTGTCTATCAGTTGTACTTGCAACCTTTGACCAACAAGTCTATATGTAAGTACATTATTCTTGGGTTAACTACACCTTAGAAATATGAAAAAAAACATGTTCATGTATTTGAATACATGTGGATAAAATTTATGATAATCTCTAAAATAAATAAAAAAATACATAGCACACAGCACATTCTTATGATAAAAGTATTACTTAAAAAACAGTACATGATTAGGTAAAAGAAGGCGAATTGAGACTTAATTTGAAAGTACTAATATATCATACAAAAGATATAGATAGATAGATATAGATATTAGACAAATATAGCTCGCTCTAACAACAAACGTAATTTGACCAAGAAAAGTTCAATTTTATCAACAAAACTACAGCAACACAGCTGCAATTCACACCTGCTGAATGTTGTCATTACTTCTGCGGTTATGTCAAACAGTAAAACGATAAAAGGTTTGAGGTGTCCAGTTTAAACAGTAATATTGACAAAGATTAATTTCATATATTCATGTATATCACAAATGAGAGGTGTGCAAATTTATTCTGAACATGTGGATTTATCTTTGTTCTGTTACTTCTTGTTTTGGTTGTATAGTGAACTTGTTAAACCTTTCATGGTGTTTCATATGAATTTAATGTTGTTTGTAAATGAGAATCGGCATAAACTTACTATATCTTATTAGGTTTTTGTGGTGTTTGCTTTTTTGACTTTGTCTGATTCCTGCTGTTCGGTTCATTTTGCTGAGATCGAAGCTTGTGTTTGATTGGAGAGTGTCCTTCAGCAGCAGGTGGCATCGACCGCTTCCCGGAATGTCTTGCGGCTCTCTTCACCCCATTTGTTACCACCTCGTTGTCATCATTATCTAAAAACAAACATGCAAATTGAAACATGTTTAATGAAGCAATTACAAAAAACATAAGAATTTATTATAGAAACCATTGAATGCCATTAGGTACTAAATACACCTTTGTAACCCCTAGATTAAGGTGTTGCTCAAAATAAGTTAGTGAGCTAATAGGTAACGTAACTTCACGCCAGTAATCCCCAAAGAGGTAGGTAGAGAAATGCATTCCCATGATTCACCAGTTATGTTCTAGTCCCAATATGGAATACATAGTGAGCCTAGTGCCATGCATCGGGCTCATATCCAGACTCCAAACCACTATTCGAATTTTTTTGTAAAGTAACACTTGGGAATCTAACTCGACCAATGAGGCACTTACTATTACGGTTAACATATGTTACTGTTGATAAACGAGTAACGAGGCAGTTACTCTATGATGTTACTGATAACATAATATCATATGTCAAGAGATCACAAGACTTAAGAAAATCTTTTTAATCAACACACATTTCAGAACCTTAAGACTTTAAGAAGACATTTTAGAACCTTAACACGTGGTCTTTAACACACTATAAAGTTGGTCCGCTTAGAATGCGATGTCACTGAAAGAACTAACCATTTGAAAGTTTCCTCGACTTCCTCGACTGACGGCGCGTCACTATATTGAATTCGGCGCCGCTGTTATTTGTCACTGTTGATTGTTGTGATTTTTTTACGTTCAATTGTGGTTTGTCCGATGTTTTGTTGCTCCCATTGATCATGGTCATCCCGTTTGTGGAATTTTCCTCAGCTACAATAGTCTTTCTTCTCCTTCCGGGTTTCCTGAAAACGAATTTTAATTAATTAAATTTTATTTGATTAGTGACGTCACGCCTGCAATTCTTGAAGAGGTAAGCAGAGGTATGTAGTGCACACCCACGTTTCCCCAGTTATGTCTAAGTCCCACTATGGTGTAGGTGGTGAACCTATTATCATACATCGGGCTTATTTTCAGTAGCCAAACCCCTATTATAAAACCTAAATTGAAAATATCCTATCTGACCGGGGTTTTGAACCCAAGAACTTCCAATCGGTAGTTGTGCTTGCAACTGATGTGACAAAACAGTGATGTATGCATAGCCAAATCACTTTAGTATTATACTTTTCTATTTCAGCATTTTTTAGTACAATAACTTAGTATATGTATATAAAATCAGCAAAAAAACCTTCACTAAATCTTCAATACATACTTTCGTATAACGTTGGTGCTTGATGTCTCCTGGTGATTATGAGTGCCATCCAGTTTCTCTCTTTCTTCAATTTCGTTAAATATCTGTTCTTCCAACCTATCAATCTTTTCTTGTACCTCAGACTGAGCGTTCCCTTCATAAACATTCAAACAAATATGATAATTACATATTGATATGGAATGTTACATTGAATTCAACTTGGATACAGAGTTGGCATTTTGGCAGGTACATGGCAGCTGGAGCCAATAGTTATGACAAAATGATGATTATATTAGAAAGAGAATGTAGAAAAGTATTCAATTTCCACTGCACGAACAGACAGTGCAACTATTTTGTATCATTACATAACCATGTCTGAGGGTCTACATCTATTCGAACGTTACGCAATCAAACAGGAAAGCGTTTTAATATTACCACCCACTTTACATATTCATCATTGGAATATATAAATATAGTATACAGCCAGTACCCCGGTAACCAAACGTGACCATCGTCGTGCGCATCCTAACCAAATCAAAGCATTCATACCATTAATCACAATTACCAATAGTAATTATGAAGTTACAAATTTTGCTTCTATAATTTTCTACCATTCAACCACTTTCCTTAAGGGTTGGGATACTCTAATGCCGTACACTGGGCACGAATTGAAACTTATCTGTTACTGGGAATTTTAAGTTAATAAAGACTCAGTGATACTTTGATTTATTAACGTAAAAAAAAAACGTAACTTCACGCCTGTAATCCCCGAAGGGGTAGGCAGAGGATTATTATTTGATTTATTAAATTTTGATATTATTCATAATTGGATATAAAGCCAATTTTGGTATAATATCACGCTTGTTGTATTGAGAATAGAATTGGATCTAATTAGAGAACCAACGAAGCTTACCATCATCCATCAGCACAGAAGATGCAGGAGTGGATTCCCTCGTAGCTAGTTCTGCTTGCACTGGCTCTGTGTTTATTCCCGTTTTCTGTGCAATTTTCTTTGTTTCTGGTGCTCCCATTATAGTATTGCTCGCCACTGGTACTTCTTGCACCATATTCTGCTTGTGAAGTATATTAACTACGTTTTCTAGCACTGGATGAATCTGAGACCAGTGTCCTTCTAATTGTACTTCCTAGAATTCAAATTACACACAGATTTATAATAAACATTTTTCACCAGCTTATCTCGGTAAGGCATCCTAATATAGTCTCATATTAATAAGTTAATTAATCTTAACTCTGCCGGTACACTCGATTATATGTACTCTAACCTCAAGTCAAAAACTAAATCTCCTATCATGTTTCGTGTTTATCCGTCATTTTTTAAAATTCAAAATGGCTTCTTCTTTCATAAATATTTGTTCAAAGTTTAATTTGTTTTTAGTGCAGATATATTAGGTAATTTAGTAAATTACAAATAGACAAATTTGTATTAAATATATATAAACGCATTAATTGATGCTCAATGCAATAAATTAATAAAGACGACAAGCGTATAAACTATACTTCGATCTGAAAAAATAGGTCTGGGTTACCCTCGTATAGTGCCTGAAGAAGTTTAACTTCAAAACATAACCTTTAATATTAATTCAAAATATAACGCTTAGTTTTCTCATAAAAACGAAATACATACTTCATTGCACTTGGTGATTTTGATCTTAACCTTGCTCGTGTCGTCACACTTCTTTGCCTCAGCGTCCTTTTGGCTCGTTTGGGCGACTAAAAAACCAAACAAAACATGTTTACATCTCAACATCTACGTGTGACCAATCAAACTGTACAAAGATACATACCTATCTCATTGGACGGTTCGACGGGCGGTTTCGTCGACGTCGGAGATGTCCTAAAATTTTATTATTGTTGTTAGTAAATTAATTTGTCACAAAGACTATTAAGAAGGCGCACAACACTTAATGGCTTTAGTTGTATGCTAAACGCATTAAGTGACTCAAAATAAGCTAATTAAAGTAACACTGCATATTGTTCATTCATTATTGTATTCATTATTAAATGCGGACATACTACTCACTCGGTCGCAAGCTGTCTCGCGACGGGCTCTTCGCCGGTTTCATCGGACACGTCCTTTTTTATTTTACTATTACGTTTCAATATCCTAAAATCGTAAAATGAATTTTTATATTTGTCTTCTCATTTACTGGTATACAATTGTAATTTATTTACATACATATTATAACGCTTAGAGTGTGTTTCAACGAGCGGACTTACTTGGTCAGTTCTTCAGTTTTTTTCTTTTCTTCAACATACTTCAATTTCCAATACGATTCCTCATCCTCTGAATCTTCTACAAAAAAATGAAATAATTAATATCAAAAACACTTTATGCAAAGCTTATACAATTATATATCTACATATGTATATTTGTATGTGATATACTAAGGGTACTTAAGTGTAACATGCAGTTAAGATTAGCTTTGATTGAATCGTTTTGACTAATAACTACTCTAATCTAATCGTTGACTAATACAATATCTTTATTGATAAACAGTATTATCTATGACTGATTGAATTAACAATTAACGAAAACTGGAGTGGTGAACGGTAAACTACAGTTTTATTATTGTATTCAAAAAGTAACAGACGGAATAGACATAAAGAGCACGAGGGAGTGGGGCTGGTACTTGTATCGTATTGCACATTTATCAATATTGACGAGTATTGACGAGTATTGATGAGTATTGATGAGTATTGATGAGTATTGACGAGTATTGACGAGTATGACTTACTGCCCGGTGAATAATTCACATAGTTCTTGACTATTTTCCCATCCTTCACTACTGGGTATATTTTCTTCCCATAAATTACGAACAAGCCGCCTTCCTCCTCCAAGGACAGAATACGGGCTGATTTTGGTTTTCTGTAATACAATTATGTGTTCCACAAATTTATACAATTATGAACAAAATATACAAAAGCGGTTTAAAAATTGTGGTAGTTTTCATTAATAATGTACGATAAATTTACAATAATGTGTTGCTTGCCTACTTGGTCGAATAGTTGCAAGTGTGACTGCAGATCGCGAGGTCCTGGGTTCAAATCCCGGGTTGGGTACTGTTGGACTTTTCTAAGTTAGAAATAAGTTAATAGTGGGAGGTAAACAGATCAGTAAGACGTGAGCCCACCCCTCACCACATCGCGGCCGTGACATTACAACAAACTTACAAGTACTTCCTCGTCTGCCTGTGTTTGCGCCCGCGCGGCGGCGAGACGTACTCCTCCGAGTCCGACGTCCAGTCGCTGGAACCCGACGAATTTATATTTCTGTTAAATGTACAACACACTTCATAATAATACACAGAAACAACGCGTCCTGCCAGCCTCAAACACCATGCGAGGTGTCGCCGTCAAAATCGACGGACCTACGTATTTTGTTTTGAAAGATTAGTCGGCTATTGCCACTGTTCTAATTTAAAATACTGAGTTCAGGAATTCATCAAACAAAGATAATTACGTCTTTGATCGTTCTTGGATTAAAACAATGAAGAACATAAAGTTGTATTTACACAATCAATAACATAAAGTTGTATTAACAATTTACAAGGCATGACCACTATTAATAATGCCTTGAATGTTGCAAAAGGGTTGTTGGTTGCAAGCGCGACTGCCGAGCGAGAGGACTACGGAATAATTCTAAATTAGATTTTCTAGTAGCGGCTCAGAGTCTAGATATGTGCCTGATGCATGGCATTAGGCTCACCTATTCCATTGTAGTACATATAAGTAACTGGTGAAACATTGGAGTGTAATACACTCGTGTGCCTATCTCTTCGAGCATTAGAGGCATGATATTAGGTGGTAAATAAATGAATAATAATAATTTCCTTTTGCAATATTACAATGGACATAGCATAGTTATAACTAAACTTACTGATAGTGTGAACTTAATCTTCTCCTTAGCTTCATTTGTTTGTTTCTCTTACGGTTCCCACTCACACCTGCAAAACGAATTCTTACTATAACGAATACAATAATACGTTGTCATTAAAATGCACCAATGGCCTGTTTTGTTTTAGTAAAAAGAAAAAACAAATAAAAACAATATGTATTATAAATGTATAGTATTGTTTTTATTTATTTTTATTAACTGGTGAAATGTGGGAGTGTTTTGCATTATTTTACCTTTATTATTTTACCTTTGCCTACCTCTTCGGGGATTACAGGTGTGAAGTTACATTACATTTACTTAAATCACTAAATGAAGCCCAAAGGTTATGAAATATTTTTTGTTTAATCAATGTCACATTAAAGTTAATAGTAATGTGTAACATTATATTTACTGGCTTAAGTGTAGGCACAATTATAAAATGATAATTTAGTACTTTTGGAGAAACTACACTATTTTTTAAATTGACAATACTTTTTTTACATTTTGTATGTCAAGTGACAATTCAGAGTGTAGATTCTGAGTGAGAACCTATTTTCATACACCAGGTACATATCCATACTCTGAACCACTTGTAAAATCTAACTTAGAAAAATTTAGTAGTGCTTGATCCGGGACCTCCTGATCGGCAGTTGCTCTTACAACCAATGAGGCAGTGAGAAATATGATTTGAAAAAGATGTGTTTTAACATCTATTTCGATATTTTTTTTCTTTATTATCTTGCTATCTTAGCTGGACCCAGAAATTGATCAAATTATATAAGCTATTGAATTTAAACTGATATAATTAAGTAAAGGACATTGCTAACTTATAAATCTATTATTAAAAATTTTGACATCATCATCAACATCAGCCTATTTTCATACCTCTAATTCCATTTTCAAATACAGATCAGATTAGCCATTTCAAACCAGCTTCTAAAAAATAATGTCAAAAAGTCACCAGAAATGAATGTGCGTAATTAAACTATATTTTCTTTTAAATTTAACGTAACTTCACGCCTGTAATCCCCGAAGGGGTAGGCAGAGGAATGCAGAACATTCCCACGATTCACCGGTT
>DWEI01004900.1:0-11253 GCA_018245875.1 Mysoria ambigua
CTGATGAATGGTATTGAGCTTTTAACACGTGTTTCTATTAAATTGGGTCACATGATATTGATAATGTATGAAAAGGTATTATTGGTGGTAGAACCCTCTGTGGTTCGACTCCGGCAGCACCACCGCCACACCTATTTCTGCCTTAAAACAGCAGCGTTAACCGCTGCTGTGTTCCGGTTTGAAGGGTGTGGTAAGGGATACTTTTTCGAGGCATTCCAACTTAGTCCTCAGGGGTAGAGGCGCATCTGTAGTCGACTTATCTAGGGTTGATTATAGATGTTTATAGGCGACAGTAGCCACTTACCATCAGGTGGACTGCATGGCTGTCCTCTACTTCCTTATTTTATATATAAAAAAGTATCAAGGATAAAAAAGACTAGTATCGTTAAAACTTCAGCAAATTATTCCAATTAATATATTTTTATTATCAGCCTATTGCAGTCTAGTGCTGGACATTAGCCTCCGCTGAGTCGTTATGCTCAAAATACGCCGGCTAGCGTGCGAGTTGAAGCCAACAAATCACAAGTCCTCCACCACCCACATTACTGCCCGTGGGCGGCTAAGGGACTAAATCCCCTCTTATGACAAGTATCACTCTATAGTAGATATACTTTTATTGGGATCACGCAAATAAGAAACAAAATGTAAAAAATAAAATGTTTATTTTTTAATAGAATAAATAACACGTATGATAAAAGATACATTTTTACGTCATTAATACATCAATAGTATCAAACATTTAAATTTGCCATAAAATAACATAGTTGTATACGATGTTTTGATCAGTAACCTACTTCTCTGTCAGGTGCAATACGATGTACATATGCATTTACTTTTGAACAGGTACAGCATTTATATTTAATAAATCTCCATATTAGGAAGGAAAAGCTACCAATAATGTTTAGACGGAATATTTTAACATGATAAATTCAGAAATAGTGTAACAAATCTTTGTGTCACAAATCCAATTAAGAATGTTGCGTTTTTTGATTGTTCAATATTTGTTGACCACTTCCAATATCTCGCACGCGTGAGAGATCAGCCGAAACGAATTTACAACCGGATTGTTGACAGCCGTGAACCAGTTACAGTACAACTGGTGGATTTGGACCTTATCCCGGTTGCAAATACTTAACCGTAACCGGTTAGCGTCGACGGAGCCACGATCGCGCCTGTTTAGTTTTGGCACTACATTACAATCAATGGGTATTATGTCATGACATGTATAGCAGTACCATTCGGGTCTGTGGTGGGGTTTAGGGCAGAGGGAGGAAAGTGAGCTCGGTCTGCGAGTGAGCGAAGAGCAGGTTCAGCTGCGAATCCAGTCCCACGTTGAACACTTTCACTAATTTAGCCTCGGCCTGACCCGGTTCTTTACGGACAAGTGCAACTCCTGATACTTTCATCAGGTGCACCTCCGAGTCCACGGAGCCACCGCCGGTCGTGGCTAGTTTAACGTGGCACGTGACATCCACCTGGATGTACTTCTGCACGGCTTTGCCACGCGTCCCCGGCACATCCACATATTCCGTCTTCTCCTCGACTTGCGGCAAATCGGCGCGGAACACACTGGCTTCACCGAGAAGTCCCTGAGAAGAGAGATGACAGATATTGTACACACTCATTAAATCCATGGCTAGACTCCAAGGTTATATTTAGAAACAATTAGTTTGCCAACCACAAAACAGTTTTAAATTACAAGCACAAATCATCGTCACTAAACAAATAGTGCACGAACGGGTTCTATAGTAGTTTTCTAACATTTGGGCAAAATTAAGATAAAATTCTCACCCCATTTCCTGTGATAGAAAACTTCATGTTGGGATGAACAGCTCTGGGTTCCATGCCAAAGCCTTCTGGATGAGAGTCGGACCAAAAGTAATTTTCCGGTGCATTGAGTTTATCTGAGTTGAATGTGATGCGTTTGCCATAGCCCATGCCAATGGACCGCAGCAAGAGACTGCGCCCCTCGAAAAGATGACGACGGCTGCTCGCAGGGCGCACGCGGTAATAGAAACCGGGGACGACGCGAGGATCGATGTAGGTGCCTAGAAATATTAATTTAAATTAGACAACTGCGATTATTCTTAAGAAACAAAAAATACGGGAATGGAGTAATAATTACCAATGACGGGAAGTTCGTATCTCTCGAGCCCTACGACGCAATATTGGCAGGGAATGTCGCTAATGTCACTTCCGTTGACAGTTATCCTTCTAGAGGAAGATTTGATGCCGGGCTTGAGCTCGTAGCCTTTCTTCAGCTGTTTAATGCCAATAGCGACGTTGACAACTCTCGTCACGGCGGCATTGCCTCGCCCCTTCTTAAGGATAGCGGTACCGGTGACCGGCACTAGCTTCGTGGCACCGTCGTTCTCATACCACTCCACTTTGCACAGCGTATTGATTTTCACTTTCTTCTCGATGGATCCATCTTCAGAAATCTTTTGCTCCAATTCAATTTGATTCTTCTGTAACATTGTTAATGAAATATCGTAAAACATTAGATCGCATAACAGTTTTTGTGACGAATGCTTAATCAAATATTAATGTATTTTGCTATGTACCTGCTGTTGCACTACTTCTAAAATTCCTTGTGGTTCATGATTGGCATCGTAGATGGTGAACTTATCCCCATCAGATATCGCTTCAATCTCAAACACAAAGCCTTCCTGTCTGGAGTCGGTCCAAAAGTAGTTGTTGTTCTCATTCAGGGTGGAGCCGTAGGGTTCGAAGGTGAGGCGCCTCGCAAACCCACGGCCGATGGATTGCAGAGAAAGGGCTTTCCCTCCAAACAAGTATCTTGGTTTCAGCGACAGTGGTGGTGCATCTAAAGCCTGAAATATATATATATTTCTGATAAAGCAGATGGTCCTGCCAAACTTGCTATAAATATCTCTTAGAAAAAGGAAAATTAATCAGTTGCACCAATGCCTACATAATTAACTTTTTAATATATTAATAATAATAAAAAATAATTGGTCACAATTGTCTTTTATTTTATTAGAATTCCTTTATAGTGGTTGGCTAAATTTAACTATTGAACAATTACTGCAAGTAAAATAACACATGCTATTGATTTATACCAAGCGATTATAATTACAATGATTGTGAATAGATTGTGAATTTGAATGAAACAACAGTGATCCTTAAACCATTAAAAGTTTAAATATTATATTACAAACATGATAAAATGGCATGGTGCCCTTATGAATGATACTTATGGTTTACCTATTGTGGACTTAGCAAGCTGCCAGCCAGTCACTTTCGACCTGTCGGTTCTCTGCGAGCGTTCTTGAAGTTTGTATGTGAGCGCCTCACTGGGCGTAGGTCTGAAAAACTGGACGATCCACATACCATCGTCTACACCGGCAAGTGCACACAACCAGTGGTGCGTGACACGCAAGTTAACAGTGCTGATCGTTGATGAAATTTTCATTCTGTAAATGTCAGCAACGGACACTGCCACTCGCTAAACTAACGCGGGTAGCCTCACGGAACCGAATCAAACTGAACTGCTGAAACCAGCCAGCCAGCAACGTGAATCGATTTTGCACTCAAACATGTAACAACAATGTGAGCGAAAAAATCATTCAAATCTGAATATTGACAAAAAATCAGCATCTTTTAACAGTACATATAAGGTTGCCATCACAATTTATTTTAATGAAAAAAAAATATTTTACCAGACTTTGAAATGTAATTGATAAAAATTTATAAAACACTCATTATTTAAAGTTCACAATTATATTCATTTTTAGCTTCTCTTGGAACTACTATTATTAATAATACGCAAAGTCAATAACTGGAAAGTTATCGAGGAAATATATGACAACCTTACTTCCATTGTGGCACGTAAATTAATATCGCCTCACATGCTCTTCCATAGCCTTTCGTTCATCTACGTAATTATGACCATACAACGTGGAACTTAGTGATGATTCCTCTTCGAATCGAGTATCGAATTGTTTGATGCCATGTTTGATTGTCCATTATGTTAGTAATGAATTTGAAAATATGATTTTTTTTCGGAAACATTCACTCAGTTCCAGAACATTTTTGAAAGACATTTTTTGTGAAAAGAAAACTCACCATCCCTTAGATTTCTGAAAAGATTAATCCTTGCAAAAATGTTCTTAGTTTCCTACTTATTACTCACAACTTTCATGAAATATAACTAAAATGACAAAGTAAATTACAGAATAATGTCCCATCAAATCATAATTACACAAATTATGTTAAAAGATAGCTGTAACATTTCAAAGTTACGAAATCGATTCACTTCTGTAATCACTGTAATGATGCGTAGCGGTTTCGGTGACAGTTCAGTGAAGAAAAAAATTTTGCCCGATACTAATATGGATCTTCGTAGTTTTTCCTTGGATACATTTACATTGACGTCACAAAAGCTTAATTCCCTTCAACATCAAGGAATTTATGATTAAGCCACAATGACAATAAATTGAAGTTTCGTTGTGTTCCATAAATTAACAAACATAATTAAATTGGAACGAAATGTGGAGGATTGCGTGTACCGAGTTTATATACTTCATGCAATCATCAACACTTCTTGTTCATTATGAGGATCATGTAATGCAAAAACTTTCAACGAATCTTCAAGCCCATAGACGAATAGTGATTGTGAGCGGTTTGTATGTATCAATGAGAGTACTCGTCTCACCTGCATGGGTCTAATTTTGTATCGGAATCCAGTTCTGACTCGGGGATCGATGTATACTCCAATAACAGGCATTTCGTGTGGGGCCGGGGCAGGAACTCGGTACACAGCCGGCACGTCGCCGAGAGTACTGGCATCAAGAACCACTTCCTTATCACGAGTACTCTTGGACCAGTAACCTTTCTGCGCGACTTCGGGCTGCTCCTGCAATCGTATGTTTACTTTATCTAACTCCTTGAACCCACGTTACATAAATTTACAATTCCGTTTCCTCACTTCACATATTGTACTGGAAAGATATTCGTAATCTGCCTGAACTTCCGATTCATCGATCAATTGGATTTTAAGCATTTTGTTGCTTTGTAAATAAACCAAATGAATTCTCCTAACAAGTTCTATGCGACCAAACCGTTTGCCACCGCGAAAGAGAAGAAAAATTGAACGTAGCAAACGAACTGGATACATAATACTTCTTGGCAATGCTTGAAGTTCAGACGTCATGGGTTGTCATCATTTTGGCGCCAAGAAAACAAAGGCGGGAAGAGAATATTATGTAAATTTTAAAATAACCCGAGAGTGATTTGGCTGCGTCCGTCGAAGACCACGCCTCCCTCAAATGTCAACGGATCTATTGGTATGCGATTAGAATTTTTTTAGGAAAAAAATATGTAACAATTTTTGTCCAAAATTTCCGTAATCGGACACAAAAAGTGAACAATAAGTAAATCTAAATAATCAATGGAGTAGAAAAACATAAATTATATAATTAGGTACAATTTATATCGCGATAAAATATTAATTCTCCAATGAAGGTTACATAAAGAGTGCAAATTGAGCACAACAAAATCATCAATTGATTTGAATCTTTTAATAACGAATCGTTGTTGACAAGACGTCATTCTTCAACTTGCGCAGTTTGTTACAATTGGGACAAATTGATTTGATAGCCTTCACAAAATAAGGACAAAGTCCACCTTGTAGTGTAGATTCATTCTTTGCGATTTACATGTTTCGTGCAAGTTATTTCTGGAGCAGTTTACCGATCTGCCACACCCACACGAATTTCAGACGCATAACGTAAGCTAAACTTCTTTCGTACATTTTGATGAACAAAATTATTCTTGAAACTTCAGAAAAGTTATTTACAAATTCTTAACATATATTTAACATTATATTTTCCTAATTTATATATCGAATTGGAGATGCCGGCAATAAAAAATAAAACGTGCTTTGAGAAAATGAGAAAGAAATGAGGATTTATTCCATCGCCATTAGAAACAAAAAAAAATGCAATTTAGGATATTTGTTGTAGAATAAAGCAAAAATCGTACAACCAAAGATTCTATTAAGAGATAAATTGAATTTAATGTATTTTCAAAAAATAGGATACATTGAAATAAAAGTATCATTAAAACGTAACTACACGCCTGTAATTCGCAAATAAGTAGGCAGAGGAACGTTTCACCAGTTACGTTTACGTCTCACTATGGAACAGACGGTGAGTGTATTGCCATACACCGGGCACATATCCAGACTCTGAATCTGGTTCCCGAACCAGGAATCGAACCCGAAACCTCCCGACCGGCAGTTGCACTTGCAACCAACACGACCAACCAGGCATTCAATCCAAGTTCTCTAAATACGAGTACCATTTATTCAATAATTCGAACAAATATATTGAAAACTTTTTACGTTAACAAATTTTACATACTAATAAATTATAAATAGATAATAAAAGTAATTCTGTCAGAGTTGAGACGGAATCTTCAGAAATCATTTCTTTTTAAAGACTTCCAAGTGCCTAATCAATCTTCCGCTAGGAAGCCCTCCCTGTACGGCAATATCGTTCGCCTAAATACTCATGAATGAACATAAATTAACAGAGAATCACCACAAACGTTCATTGGAGCAACGAGTTATCTGTCTAGACAAGTTGTTTGGCTTCCCCACTTTATATTTTATCAATTACCACTTCCAACGATGTATTGCGTATTGTTATATAGTTAATAGTCTTATACGATGTGACTTCCGTTAAGAAGCCAATCTTAAACAAGAGTATCATTCACTCTGCATGAGCGAATGAGCATTTTATCATGACAATCTTGAAATTATTCATTGAAAAGAAAATAAATATTTATTTTGGTTTCCAAACTTAATCTACCTTATACATTATATCGCTCACTCTGAATGATCCTATTTAAGAATGAATGTTTTATCAATGCAACGCGAAATCCCACTCAATGAAAAAATGTACATATACTGTATAAACTTTATATTTTGCTTACCAATGTAATAATATGTTATCAATTACCTACGCGATATTTTCTATCGGATCTACGTTTAAATCATAAAGGGTCAAGCCGTGACGTAGACAGATATGGAACGCTGACACATTTTTTCTCGATAAAAACACCGACGAAATATTATGTCTTGTACAGTGATAATAATTTTTATAAGTAAACTATCAATAACAAAAGAGATAAGAATTTATACACTTTTACAGTGTTCTAATCGAATTCAAAGAAATGTAACAGGTAAGTACGTCGCATTTTTTATAAATAGAAAATTTACTTATCTGTATTATACGCGACAATAGAAAATTTACTAATCTGTACTATATACTTGGTGTAAACATGTGTGAACAATGTAATGTTCCCGTTTTTAAAACATTCATTTTTTTCCTGTTATCCTACATACATGTATATGTATGTAATATTTTTTTTAAATTGTATTTAAATACTTACAGGTATTTCCAACTCAGGGAAAGCTTCCTCACCATCGCTCTCATAGTCACTCGGCACATAGTTGAAACTTTTCGGGGTGACTTCTGGCTCCTGTAAACAAAATAAAAGGTTAAGATGGTGACGCAATAAGTTACCGTTTCTTGTGCCATCAAAATAAACGTCTTTTAACACTGATACTGTAATAACCGTCGAGCAACTGACTTATTACTCAGACTGCACAACGTTGTTGATGTAAAATTGAGGCGAAAACATTGATTATTTATTCAGCACGGGCCCTTGACTCTGTAACACCCGTGTACTAAAAATATATACTAATCTAAAAGAGTAATTTATATCTGTCAACTAAATATTTTTATAATATAATTATTCAGATGTTTCCTGCTCGTATAAAAAGTAAAGTATCCTCTGTACCTTTGGCGCTCCGAAGGGCAAAACGGAGGTCGACATGACCTTAACTGTTAGTGACTGTTTTATTATAACATTAAAGGCAATATGCAATAATCGTCTTCAATTTTTTGAGTATCATTATACTTTTTTATTTGAAATCAAATATAGCTACATGTGTTTTACATAACTTTAAATAAAGTTGATGTTTATAACATAACTTTGAAATAGATGTGATTGTAAATATCACCGCTAATAATATTATATCGTACATGATTAATTATTAAAGGCTTACTATGTGTATAATGAGTCATTACCTGAGCCGAAGGCAACGTTTCCACAAGCGCTGGCTCTTCGTCGAGCGCAGTCGAGGTCCCGGCCAGGCGCGCACGAGTCAAATTCCAGAGGCGACGCAGAGCCAGAGGTGTCTCCTCTACTTGTAAATCCATCGCAGGGCTGGCAAGCATCTTGATTGCTCGATTTGTTTATAAACCTAATGAAATTATAAACAAAGTTATTATTAACAAAGTGTATCCCGCCTGTAACCCTCGAAGAGGTAAGCAAATAAATGTAGTACATTCCTGTTTAGGGTTACGTCGCACTATGGAATAAGTTGTGAGCCTATTGCCATACACATGGCACATTTCCAAACTGCGAGCCACTCCGAGTCACTCTAAATTAGAAAATTCAAGTAGTGTCCGACCCGTGATTTGAACCGAGGACCTTTCGATCGGCAATCGCGTTTACAGGCAACACGACCAACAAGGCTATTATATTGTTACTATTGACGTTGAGAAATATTTTATAAAAAATGAAACTGACCTTCGTTGAGAAAAAACTTAGCTAGATATAATACATATTATTAATTCAAGACAATACTTCCGACGAAATGACAACAAAAAAGAAGTTTTATTTAAGTATTTTACCGTGATATATATGAAATAGAATATAATTGTCCTGCACTTAGTTAAGCTGTGTGTATTATGTATTATTAATGTATTAGTTGAACTGTACATTATTAATGTGTTAGTTAAGCTGTGCATTATTAATGTATTAGTTAAGCTGTGTATTATTAATGTATTAGTTAAGTAATGTTAGGAAACAATGAAAAACTACTAACGATAATTTCACACGGCGGAAGTAGCGAACAATCAAAAGAACTATAAGTTGATAACGCTAATTCAAAACGTGTCTGTAACGCAATTGTTACGCGTGGTTATCGCGTCAATAGCTTTATTTAATTATTTTTTGGCAACTTATACATACTGACGTACAATGTAAGTTGCACATGAAATATGATACTGTCTATCGAAATCCTTGCTTATCTAACATAGCGAGACAAATTTCCTCATCTAACCGCTTGCAACAGCTTTTTGGTAACCTTTATAAGCGAGTGCTAACAATTTCACAATTTGGAAGTGGTGAAATTAAAGACCTCTGAACTGATTCTGATTAATGCTAATTTTATTCATGAACAGAATTTTAAAGTGGGCTACATTTTGAATTTTAAACGTTTAAAGAATCAGTCATCTTAACGTTATAACAAAATATGATAATGCAAAATAGGTAGTTAGAATTGAATTAGTCTTTCAAAATTCAAACAGTTAAAGCACTATTTCGTATAATGAGGAATGATAAGCAGGAAATAACGTTAGACATAACGGTGAAAGGTAATCTAGACTGCTTTGCTGAAGCTACTTTACGGAATCCTGCTGTCATACAAACTATTTACAACTAACTCCCAATCTCCCAAAAAACTGTATAATAATTAAGTTACTTCGATCAAAGAAATAAGTGGTATTGGTATTATAGAGGTCATTCATTAAATTAAATGGTTTTAAACATGGATGTTTTAAAGAAATTATACATTTTTGTTATAACTGTGTTCTATTTAAACAGCTGTTGAACATGAAGACACAAATACCTGTGTTGAAATCGTAAGGTTTACGGCTCAATAGGGGCAGGTAAGGGAATGTGTCCAAACAACAATATACGAAAGATTTATATCAAAAAAGGTGGCCCTCGAGGTGCTCGTATAGCTCACATTGAAAACAGGTATGTGACAAAATGAAAAAGGAGAACCGAGGAATTGTAACGTGAACAGGCGTCGTTTATTTTCAATGATACAGTGAAAGGCAAGACAGATCCTTCGCTTAAGTGATAAAAGATCCGTTTAAAGTCATCGTGGTGATTATCAAGTTGCTATATCAATTAATTCAGTTCGGAAACACTGATATTCATTTTTATTTGCTACAAAATTTTTTCATTCATAATTTTTTTGTTTGTAATTTTCGTTAATGAATGAAACAAATTAGGAAAAGGCTGGAAAAAAAGAGTCAATTATTTAAAAGTACTCAAAAGGATCATACTGGCTAATGGGGATTTCACTGCAACTTCATCCACGCATGACGCATAGACATCGGGTTTATTTATTAATAAACTATCAGTCTGTGACTGCAGTTTTAAAATAGATTGACCAATAAATTGAACTACCGTTCGCTGTCCGCGATCGTAATAATAGAATTTATTAATAATAATATACGTACATTTTTATTTTAAACTATGCTATATGTTATGAACGACGAGCCAGTTTATCGATAATAGAAAGCGTTCTCACGCTTCTAACAACGACAGCAGTATCGAGAGAGAAAGCCGTGGTCGGTGCAGTTAGACGAATGTCGGCCATTTGCCGCGTCGGCCGGCGAGGTGTTACGAGAACATACTCAAAAAAATGTGGTTCGCGTTCAAAGAAAATTATAAATTCCCGTTATTTTCATATTTTCATGCACAAATGTTTAAAATTTGTCGGTTATTCAATAATCTCTAACTTACCTCGTCCAAACGAAATTTCAAAAGAATGGGAACTGCTTGGTGCTGGCAGCGTTAAAATCACGTAGGAAGTTTAGTTCAAAAATATCTGTAATACAAAAAGTTGTCACAATTGCAGCGAACGTGTCACAACGGGGAGTCTCGGCGGGCGTTCTGCAGCACTGCTTGTACTCAACTGAGGGTTAACGCAACGATGGAGGTATTTTAAACTTGAGTAATCCGCGCTCCCCTGCTGCTGGCCGTGCACAGAAAAAGGATGAAGCTATGATGTGCGAGCGAGACAGACACAGCAGCACGCGGGGACCGCGTGCTAACACACACATTGACCAAGAGTTACGCATGCGTCCGTGCTATTGAATACGTCTCAAAACGTCGAGGTCGACGTCACTGTCCTCTTTTCAGTGCGAAGTTCAGACGGTCCTTGTTTAAAGAGAACTGTTGCTCAAATGTTACGAACGTTAAAAGCAGTACAATCTAGAACCGTCGTGTACAAAGTAAACGACATAGAATATAAACAATGTTGAAATAAACTTTCTACTGGAAAAAAATAAATTTCAATGTCGTCCAGAAGCTCTTAAGTTGATTTGTGTATTTAGTAATTGTGTTATTAGAGGCAATTAT